>CM060862.1:3900283-3991283 GCA_030737845.1 Acorus calamus
TATGTTCGGGTTCTTCGAAAAATCTTATTTTTTTTATGGGTTGATTGGGATTTGTGGATAAGGTGGAGCGATCGGTGTCGTACAATGAGCACAGGCCGAGGAGGCCTCCTCCGGACTTACCGTCGCTTCTTCTCCACGGTCGGATCGTCTACATCGGCATGCCTGTAAAGACTTTGATGATCTTGTGATATGTGTTTGCAATAATGGTGTTTTGTTTTGGATGTTTAGATGGGTCTGCGTTATTGGTTTGGTGTGAAATTTCGATGTTTTGTGTCATTCAGTTGGTGCCGGCTGTGACGGAGCTGGTGATCGCCGAGTTGGTTTACTTGCAATATGTGGATCCCAAGGAACCAATCTACCTCTATATCAACTCCACCGGGACCACTCGCGATGATGGTGAAACTGTATGTCCTTTGTTTTTATGGTCTTTTAGTATTGATAGTTCTGGCTCCAGGTTTATCAAAGGCCAAGTGAAGTGTTTGAAATCATGGTTAGATTTTGTTTTGGATGTTAAGTTTGCAATGATCTTTTTTGTGACCAGCATTTATCAATCTGTTGATATAGTTTTGTAGAAGGTCATGTAAGTGATTTTATAGCTATGGTTGAAGTCCAATGTTTATAGCTTTCAATTTAAGTTTGTTTCACATTTCTCCATTTTCTGGTCTCTGGTGGTTCACATGCTAGCTGCTGTTCTTCGCTCTTCCTATACTTGATAAGAATGTTGTTCTGAGACTCGTTGAAGGGCTAGTTTTTCCCCTTCTACTTTAACTTTCCTATCCTCCAGCTGATTGAGTGGAGATCATCTTAACCATTTTCCCTACATTCTAGTTAATGTTTTTACAACTATGTAATGTCTTTTGCTTGCTGTACAGCAATGTTCGACTTTTTTCCCCTCAACACATATGGTAAAATGGTTATCTGCTTTCATTTTTGTATGGCTGTTGTATGTTATCCATCAGCGTTTGCTCAGTTTGTAATCTAATGGAATTTATAGTTTATTCATGTGAAAATGTTGTGTATGCAGATATGGGAAACTTATAATCAAATAGGAAAGTACTAAGTTTCTTAATTCTTAACAAATTTTATGTGCTTTGTCCATTTCTATTATATCTTTTGTTAACCCTTGGCCGTCTCATATGCATAGCAATTTCATCTGAAAAATGGATCACGTTCCCTCCTCAGGCACTTGTATGAACGCTTGCTTACCTGAAAGAGTAATGGATTGACTTCTTTATTTAAAAGATTAATTTTTCACTATTTATTGGCACATACATATAGCGTAGTCATATCTAATAGAAGAACATGACAAAACCTTGTATCCCAAAATTTGGGGTCAGCTATATGAGTCCCTTTTGAACCATTCATCTCCGTATGTTGACGAAGTGACGTGTTTAGGGTCAGATCTTAACACCATGGAGGAGAGGAGGAATTGGTTTCTTATATCAAGTATTTGGATTACAAAGTGTCTTGGCTTGTTTTTCTACTCAACACTACCCCTTTCTCTCAAAGGAACTTATGCTCTGAAATTTATTATCTATTAACCTTGACAAGGAAGTGACTAAATAAATAGGGTAAAAATATGGGGAAATGACCAAAATACCCCTACAAAAAATCGAAATGGGGGCGCTTCCCCCGAACCAGTGCAGGCCTTTTGTCATATTGGTGCATGGGTGGCCTGATCCTAGGCCTTCGCAAATAGGTCCACTAATGTGAAAATGCAAGACATCTCACAACACCATTAAAGGTCATATCAATATACAATCAACACGCCCTTTCTTATTGTCGTCGTCCATGTTTGTTTTGGTCTATCCCTTGTCTTAGGAGTTCCTTCAGTGATGGTCATATCGCTCCTCCTAACTAGTGCACTCGTCACACGTGTCTAGAGCATCTCAAATGATTTTTATTTCCAACTTATCCTCTGTTGGAGCAACCTCCAGCTTTGCATGAATGCATTTCTTTTTTATTCCCTTTTCTTGTTTTGTCCTCATCCATTTCAACATTCTCATATCAACTACATTCATTTTCGGGATTTGCGGTTTCTTAGTTGCCTAACATTCTTGTCCCATCGCAACAATTGTAATCTTATAGTTTTTATTCATTTTCTTGCAGTTAAACATATCTTGAGACAAGTTTGGCATAACTTGTTTATGAATGTTTTCAGGTTGGGATGGAGTCCGAAGGCTTTGCTATTTATGATGCCATGATGCAACTGAAAAATGAGGTAGGCTAGTATCTGCAGCCATTTAACAGTATATAGACATTTGAATCTGAAAAATTGCCAAAATTTATCGGACTTTCCTTTTTGGTTCTTTTGCTTCAGTTGATCTATGTGCACAATCCCTGAGGTGTTCTTTGGCAATGGTCTTTGCCCTGCATTAAGTACACATCGTGTGGAGTTGTGCATCACTACTTTGTGCAGCCCCCCTGGAAAGTTTACTTTGAAAGAATAGCACTGCTTTTATCTGTAATCTGTTACATAGTGCTGCTTAGGAAAAATTGTTATTATTTCCCCCACTGGATTATGCTATTGCCGTTTACTGAATTGTGGATGAGATGTTGAGCTTATTTCCGTGTTTTTTTTTTAGTTTTTTGGTCAACCGTCAGAAACTATGTTCTTCCTTATTTTATTTTATTTTTTTATCAAATTCATATTTTGCCTCATAATATAATGACAGTATGTCGGTGATGATCTATAAATATTTGAAGCTTTCATCTCCATTATGATGCACAGAATGCTATAAAAAAAAAGTACAATATCATCATTCTGTATGATAGGTTTGTAGATAATGGATAAATATTCCAATATTTGTGCTTCTTCGGGTTATTGAAACTAAGAGGTCGCTGACCATGTGTAAAGAAGGGTCCCTTTTAGTTTCATCTGATTAGAGTGGGGCCTATAAATGGTTAAAAATGTTCTTCCCAATAAGATGTTGCAATATTACTGAGGTCCTTTTAGATCCACAAATTTAGGAAGACCTTTCATGGAAAATCATGCATGCCATAGGGATAGCTTACCCGGACAGTTGCATGGAGGAATATGAGATATATTACTAAAATATGTTTTGAAGGACATTGAAAATCACTTTGAACAGTGGCACTGAAGTGAATAGTGGATAGTTTAATGCTGTCCCACTATTTAGAAAGGTGTTTTATTATGGTTATAATTACAGTTGTCACCGTAATCAATATTTATAGCTCAGCAGCATATTACCCAACATTTTGGTAGTTTGTATTGATGCTAAGTCAATTTCGGCATCTTACAATGAGGGATATTATATGGCTCACAATGTAGAAGAATGGCCATCTAGCTTGATCCGCTGATCTCATTTCTGAAATAACCTGTGCAACCAAATGGGAGCTTGATATTTGGAAGGTATCATATAAAATGCCAGGAAGTACTTTTCAGCAGGCTTATTAAGAATTTGTTGAATTTGCATAACCTTAACAGTGGGTGAAGTGGTTGTTTGCAATTCTTCTTCATAATTATTTATTCTTTTCTGCAGGTTCAAACAGTGGCTGTGGGAGCAGCAATAGGCCAGGCATGTCTACTTCTGGCCGCTGGGAAGAAGGGAAGACGATTTATGATGCCACATTCTAAAGGTTTGGTTTGGTTTCTTTTCTATTATTTTTGTTATAATCACATCTTCTTTAGCAAAATGCAGTGAACAACCGGTTCCCCGTGCAAAGGTTGGAGTTTAACATCCTTAGGCCTCTTTTCAAACCATTTCAGCCATGATTCAACAACCCCGTGTCCCATCATCTGGGCAGATGCCAGCAAGCGATGTTCTTATTCGTGCTAAAGAGGTTAGATATGCTTATGGTATCTGTATACTTTTGTTTTGAAAATCATGGTAACAGACACTGTGCTTCTATTAGCTCATCTTCCATTTTTGCTGATTTTTCATCCATTACTTGGCAAAACTACAATTTGCTGTGTCGTGTGCACTTAAATGTCCTTGTTCATTTAACAATATATTAATTATTGACCACAAGATTGTAAATGTGTCTACACTAAATTAGTCTTGCTTCATATGATAGTTTTACTTAAAATTCACTTGGTCCATGTCAAATCTATTTATATATTTTCACAATTTTCTAGAGCAGGCCTGAAATTAGTTACTGGGTCCATATCAAATTTATTTATATCAATTCCCAGACTATATATATCACATGGGATGAATTGGAAGCATATCATTATTTGGATTAAGCTGATGCCAAATTGGTATCTTTAAATCCCCCCCCCCCCCTGACACATGCTGCAGTCCGAGAATATGTGAAATTTGTTCTTATCGCAGTATCTGAAAATGGCTCATTTGCCTTTTTATATCCTGATTTATAGACTGTTTGACCTTGCAGCAAGGTTATTTAAAAAATAAATTCGTGGAATGCAGTCAACTAGTTTTGGTTACTTTTTTCCAGCTTCTGTTAAAAGGCGCATTAAGCCTTGGCTTGTAGGTTAGGTTCCCCTGTTTCCATTTGAATATGCCAGTTGGTGAAAGATCTCTCCCAAGACAAGGAAAATGCAAATATTGGTTCTGGATATTTTAATTTAATTTAAAATTGAATCTTCACATTCTCCCCTTCTTTATCCCTTCATATAACATTTTCTGTTGTTATGAAATGATTGTTTGTTTGTTTGGCACTCCTTGACTTCTGTAACTTGTTCTTCTGATCTGCAATCAGTTTTCATATTCTAAAAAGACTATAATCCTGCAGGTGATCAATAACAGAGACACACTAATAAAACTTATAGCAAGACACACTGGAAATGTGAGTATATATAAAGGTTTGTGCTTTCGGAGTATCCAGTATTCAAAGTTGATACCAGTTCTGATCAATTTCTCATTAAATAGTCTGTAGAGAAAGTCTCCCAGGTGATGCGGAGGCCATTTTATATGGATTCCACAAAAGCCAAGGAATTTGGTGTGATTGATAAGGTATGCCACGCTTTCATCACCGTAATGGTCTTTTTTTTTTTCATTCTCTGCATTTCCTATACGTGGTAAACGAAAATTATGATGTTTTTTTTCCTTGGATCTCAGATTCTTTGGCGTGGTCAAGAGAATATAATGTCAGAAGTTGCTTCACCAGAAGAGTGGGACAAGAAAGCGGGCATTAAAGTAGTCGATGGGATATGAATTTGTAGAGAACACAGTCACTCGTGTGATTTAAGGTTAGTATCCCGCGCTTACATTCTAAATTTTATTTTGTTGAAGAACACCTAGATTACAATAAACATTTCATTTGTATGAGATATTTATTTCCATGTAAATGAGTTTCTAATCAACACCATCTTTGATTTCTTTGAATTGTAGGTTATTTAATGGTCCAAGATAAAATTTATAGAATGAGAGACAACCAGGTCCATGAGCGGTGGCGTTTCTGCAGATTGTGTGTTTCTTGAGTCGACAACAGATCAAAAGAACTGCTGTTCATGTTGAATTATAAAGTGAAAATCAGTCATCAGTCTCCCATTTGTTTAGGGACCTTTAATTAATTAACCATATAAATGATGAAGAAAGCAAGGGCCAAAAATCCAGTATAAAGTGCAAAATCAGGGTTGATGTCTGACTTTTTAGCTGGTGGTGTTTCTCATCAAGTCACTTCCTGTAATTTTGTTATGGAATGCAAGATTGGATTTAAAAAAAATAGCAAGTGAATATAAGAAAATGAGGCAGATCAGATTATTAGGTTCAGGGCGAGCAAAGCTATATAGCCTAGGACCTCAGATTTCTAATAAGTCTCAAAAAACTATTTTATATTCTATTAATTGGTTTTTATTCTATTTTAAAGTAAAAGCAAGCTTATGACAAATGTTCTCCCATTGATTTTCTTTACCAAAAGAGACTCTATTAATTCATTAGATTATTTATAAATTTCATTTATTTTTCATAAAAGTGTATCATCTTACAGAAACATCAAAGTCAGTGTGGATTAAAAAAGGACCGCATTACCATAATTCTCAATTAATAATGTTATACTGTCACAACTATGAATCATTACTCACATGACCCACCTATTTATAAATGAATAAGATATAACCCCATCTCCAACCCCCCCCCCCCCCCCCAAAAAAAAAAAAAAAACAGAGTAAGAAAAAGTTAACTAAATAAATGAGAGTTATTTTTATAGTTCTAACTCACTAAATGAATTCTCCAATGGTTATAAAAATAAATTGAAAAAAAATCAAAATTCAATTGATCGTTTTTTTTTTTGTACAATAATGTATTTTTTTAAACAAAATATATTAAATTTCAGAACATTTGTTCCTAAATGACCCAATGTAACATTTTTCCACAAAAATTTCCATTATGTACTGAATTTGGGGGCATTTGATTCCGTGGATTGCTGATTTAAAGTGTTAATTTATAAGTGCAGATAATATAAGTGATGTTTTTTTAAAAGAAACTGTAGACTATTTTATAACAAAACCAATGTGTTAAAAGTAGTCCAAAGCCTCACAGAAGGGAGACAAAGGGCTCTTGGCATGGGTAGGAAATACACTTGCTGATATTTTAAGTGATTTTTTTTTAAAAGGGTGTTAAAGTCCATTATATGAAATATATATAATTTTTTATTGATATTTGATTCACCAATTTTTATAAAATGAAAAGATTGAGGGCAAATGATATTTCAACAATCAATAAGTAAAATACTTTTTAAATAAGCGTCCTGTTTACTTATCAAAAAGTATTTATTCATCAATAAGTACTCATAATAATCACTTATAACAAATATCCAAATAGGAAATAAGTGTTTGTTTTAAGTGATAAACTAAATAAATACTTATTTTCCACCGAACTAAAATGCCCCCTATTATTTTCCCACAAAAAACTATTTATATGATTGTAGCAGAGGTTTTTGGCATATGGAAACTCACAAATCCACAATCTACATTTTGCCTAGAACGCTCAGAAGTGATGACAATGCATGATTGTGATTTTCAAATATCAAGAGTTTTTCTTTCTTACCCTCCCTGAAGTCAGCTTCTTCAAATGATGTGCATACCACACTGATGAAAACAGGGATATAAAACCTTCTGTGGCATAATTTTAGTTATTACAGGATATTGCAATCCCCCAAATTATTGCTGTTGCTAAAGGATTTCTAAACAAATTAAAGTTCATGTAATACTACAGCTCCATTAGCCAATCTGGACAGAGACTAAACTTCAAACCAACAGACTAGTATTAATATGCATGGGCGCGTCAGACATTTAAGATCACAAAGCCATTGACAAACTTCAGAGGATAATGAATTGAAACTAAAAGAAGGCTCCATGGAAACAGAACACATATTTGATATGCATATTGAAAATGAGACTTCTAACAAGAGATGTGAGAGAGAGGTACATGAAGAAGGCCCTTCATTTGAAGTCAAGCAATTGATAGAAGAAGCTAATCCAGGATGAGGGTTTTGTACAGAAAAGGAAGACAGAAAACATTAAATAGGCTTCCAGGGTGATCACGAGAAGGTTAAGAGCAAAGAATTATTGTAAAAATTTCTGATTTACGATTCTTTAAACAACAATTAAATTGATTGCTAAACTAGTAGAAGGAGAACTCTTATAAAGAAAGTTCCTTTGCCATGAACTATCTTTTATGACGATTATAAGATGACTTAAATGACTAAAACTCGGGGGGCTCGCCCTCCATCTCTGTTTACATCAATGACATAGCAAGTCTTGGAAAATCACACAACATGATATTAAAGATGGTGAATATTACACATAGAAGCGGGTTTCAGGACATGAAAAAATATACTAGTCAAAGAAAGATGTGTACATGACTACATGGGTGTGTAAATGGGTAAGAGTGAGATTCTATTTCAGGAAATACATTAGAGAGTAATGGAAAAACATCAAAGCCAGACAATTTTTAAAAAATGATGCCATTAGTAACCTTTCAATCACTGTAGAACAATTTAAATAATAATCCATTTCAAAATAGCATTTTTGTGGAACAGGTATACATGAGCTTAAAATCAGTTGACAGGCAAACAATAATTGTAAGATATCTTGAATTACATCTTGCAATCAGGATCCAATAACTGATTCTAAGAGTCTTCACATAATGTCTATTATGATGCAGAAATACAAAGATCAATTATAAACCACCAAACAGAAAATTTTAGAAAACGTGTCTGCTTATGATAGATGGAAATTGAATAACAAATAACTCAAAATAATACCACATAAACCCACCCAAAATTCATGATACAACAGTGTGTACCCTCTCCAATCATCTCATAACTACATATTTCTTCACCCTGAGCATGAACCAAAAATAACCAGAGCTTTTAACTAAAATAGCTAAAGACATTATTCATGACACTAATATATCAAAAGGCTAACGATGCCATCCAAAACAACTCAATCGGTTGGCCGAACATTTCCTGATCCAAAAGCACTAATTCAATTCCGAAAGAGCAAAAATTTAGTTCTCCAAATAAGACTCACCGGGCCAGACGTTCTTGAATATATGAACGGCAATGGGAAGGATACCCACGAGCGCAAGCTGGAGATGCTCTGAGCTGCTTGTCCTGACCGTGACCTGCCCACTGAGCTTGTTGTTCAGCCCGACACGGACTGCCACCTTGGAACTCCGTCCCAGCCCGATCTGGGACTGGAAGTTGGCACCCAATGCCAGATCCCCCCGCCACCTCATCAAAGACAGCCCCAAAGTGGAGAGATTTTGCCCAATCGGATAGTCCTTCTCTCGCAACTTAGCCTCTAAATTCGCCCCGTAAGCAACATCTCCCTGTGAACGCATAGCCCCGGTGCTCGCGACCAAGCTCACCCTCTTCCCTAATGTGATTTGGTCCTCGACTTTAAGGCCCGTCACAACATTCTCTCCCAAGAAGGTCACCGACATGCCCCCTGTAGTGCGGTTGTTCTTGAGGGTCTTGAACTTGGTCTCGCCCCTCACGATGTAGGCAAGCTGCTTCCCGACAGACTGGATGTCAAAACCTGCAAGAGTCGACCCATTTTCACCATGCTTAGCCGAGACAGAGGAGTCCAAATGTATATTGAAATCCTTCTTGTCTTTCGTAATCTGGATGGCCACGCCTGCTGGGAATCGCCCAACAATGGCAAGGTTCTGTTCGATACTGACACCATCATATCCAAAATCATGGTCCCACCCATGGGAGTCTAAGACAGGCCTCATCAGGATCTGCTGCGAGTTTGGCTCCAAAAACCGGTACCTATAGCTTGGAGCATCCCCATCGAAGGTCGGTGGCAGTACCATGTCAGGCATTGCCACGGGCACTGAAGCTGGGGCTCCATCCTGATCATAATCCTCAGAAGCACCATCTCCATATCCGACACTCTCTCCTTTCTTTCCATTCTTCCTCATCTCTCTCACCCTCCGGAGCTCCTCCCTCCACTGCTTCTTCTGGAGGAGCTTCACCCGGTAGTCATACTCATCAAAGTAGGCCTTTCTCTGCTCCTTTGTGAGCTTTGCAATTTGTGCTTTCCTCAAAGGCTTGAAAGGTGGGAGCTGGTCATACTCGTCCTCCTCTTCAACCCCTTCATTGTCAGAATCCGATAAGTCACCCACATCAACATCAGAATCCCCATAATCCCCGGAGCCCTCAAGTTTCGGGTGTGGGCGAGACTGCAGCAGCGAGGACAACAGGTAAGGCAGAGGAGGGGATCGGATACGAAACCCAAACAGCTTTGCAGTAGATGAGGGTTCTTGCATCTTCAACAATGAATTCGCCTCAGAGAGGATCTTTGAGGAGTAGATGAGCAGCAACAGCTGGGACCTCCAGTTCTGCCCACTTGGGAGGATTTTGTGGCCCTCCCGGTTCCTCCTGCAATTTGGGTGGTTCT
The DNA here is from genome assembly GCA_030737845.1 of Acorus calamus. NCBI lineage: Eukaryota > Viridiplantae > Streptophyta > Magnoliopsida > Acorales > Acoraceae > Acorus > Acorus calamus. Next base: position 3,910,119 of record CM060862.1, read on the forward strand.
CAACAAGGGCCACAGGGTTCATCAGCCGCATGTCCCCTGCAGACTGGCGGATCGCGTGCTGGACCACATGTGACCTCTGTGCGACGAGCACTTCGTAGCTCAGAGGGGAACCACTTGGTCCATCAGGGGGCGCCGAACCCCCATGGGTCAGTGCAACTATGGCTGCATTGAACCATATCGATGGACCAAGAGTGGATGAGATTGTCCTCAGCAGTGGAAGATCATTGAAATCCCTCGTCTGTGTGTCAAGCCTGTCCACATAGAGAAGGATATCCGGTGGACACCGCTTCATGTACTTCTTCACTGATAGCAACACCTTCCTGTTAGAAGTCTGCTCCATCGCTGAAGTCTTCAGTCCTGGGGTGTCAATCACCCGGATTTTGACTCCATTGACAATTCCAGATATCTCCCGGACAGATTGTGTTGCAGGTTGGAACGGATTGGTAGGGAGCTTCTCCTCCCCGAAAATGGAGTTCACAGTGGCGCTCTTCCCGACCCCGGACTTCCCAAGGACCAGGATGTTGCATGAGAAGTCCAGGTCGTCCTTCCCCTCCGCCTCCAGTTCCGCGGCCTTGCGCCTCGCATTCTCGAGATGGAACGCACGGTTCAGATGCCTCCCCCTCCGGATGCCTCGGCAAGGCTCAACCGATAGAGGACCTGCGAGACCACGGACTCCTCAGTGGAGTGGCCAAGCCTCTGCACGATTCGGAGATACTTCACCCGGATCTGCTCCACCTTCTCATGCAGCTTCCTATCCTCCTCGTCGAGGGGTTCTTCCTCCGGGGGCTGGCCAGGAGGCACAAGTTCTGTGGAGTTGCCAAAGATGCTAGGACGACTGCGGGGCGCGGGTGCAGCGGGCCTGAGAGAAAGGGCGGAGGAGCCGCCAAGGCCCGCAGGCCTATCAATGGTGAAGAGACGGGCACCATCGGGGGCGGATATCGAGATGCTGGACCCATCAGGGCTGGCGGCAGCATTAGCTGCCTTGAGCAGGGCAGCCAGGGTGGCAGAGTCGAAGAGCTCCCCGTCGCCATCCTCCTTTCCCCCCTCAGAGTCCGTTTCACCCTCCTCGGAGTCTGAGACGATCAGCCCATCAATTTGGGCGGCAGCAACATCCGCAGCAGAAGCTGAACCACGCTCAAGCTCCCGCAGGATATCCCTCGCGTTCGCATAGGATCCCTCATTGTCATCGTCATCCTCCTCGTATTCCATACCATCTTCTTCTGCTCCATCTCCAGCCACCACTCGTTTCTCATCCACATCGGAATCCATGACTCGCTTCTCATCCGCATCGGAATCCACTGCTTTAGTCGTAACCGGGATTTCTAAAGCCTCACTCTCCGCCTCAGTGGGCTTGGAGTCTTTGACCTCGGTGGGTTCAGGTTCAGGTTCAGCTATCACCACCATTTGAGCAACGACAGGCTTCACTTCTGTGGCAACCAAAGCAGGCTCAGGTTCCTTCTCAATGACCACTGGGAGGAGGACTTCATCAGAGACAGTTGAGTCTTTCACTTCCAAGGCAGAGGAAGCAGAGACGGTGCTAGGTTCATTGACAGCTCTTTCTGCTACTGGGTCTGCAGCTTTCACTTCAGAGGCAACCAGGGCCACCTCTGGCCGCTCTTCACACCAAGCCTCTTCTCCCACAACCACATTAGAATCAACGGTCCCAATATCCCGACCAGCGACCACATCCCCCTCCACTACGTCACTGTTCTTCTCAGTATCGACCAGACCATCGACGACATCTCGCTCCAAACCGCCTCCCTCGGCCTCAGCCAGCCCCGAATTCAAGGCTTCTTTGTCAACGTTGGTTTCCACATCATTTTGGATGACAAAGCTTGAGTCTTTGGGTTCGGATACGCGCTTCTCTTCTTCTTCTTCAACCTTCGCCGATGGAGCATCCACCTCTTCAGAACCATCAACATCGAACGGCCCAGATTTCACTTCAGTAGAACCGGAATCTGACTCAACGGTAACGACGGGGCTCGCTTTCTGTTCTTCCTCGTGTAAACTAGGGTTTTCGAGCTCACCTTCGCCCAAGACCCCATCTTCAACAGCTTCAGTGATCGGGTTAGGGTTTCCATAGGACTCCGGAGCCCCATTTTCCTTCGATTCAGACACCACCACCACCGGTCTAGGGTCTTCTTCTTCAACCTTCATCGAACCCTCTTCAGGACCATCAACATCGGACGGCTTCGGTTCCTCCTCATCTAAGCTAGGGTTCTCGGGATCACCGACGCCCAAAACCCCATCTTCAACAGCTTCAGAGACCGAATTAGGGTTCACACCGGACTCCAAACCCACCGAATTAGGGTTTTCATCACCGACCAAAACCCCGCCCCCGTCGCCCACGATGGCGACGGCGACGTCGGGGTTCCCGAGGTCGTCCTCCACCACCACCTCCTCGTCCTCCTCCTCCGCGGAAGGCCGAGCGATCGGCAGCACGGCCGGCACCGGCTCCACGTCCTCGAGAGCCTCCTCGAAGACGTCGGCGGTGGAACGCCTGTCCGAGACGGCGTCGAACTCCTCCTCCGCGCCGGTCATGAAGGCCTCCTCGTCGTCTCCGTCGCCAGCGTTCGATGATGAGATGCTGAGGCTAGTCTCTTCGTCGTCAGACGAAGAAGGGGGAGCTCTTATGGGGATGGAAGAGCCGGAGCGAGAGAGAGTGGGAGAGGATGATTGTTGAGACGATGGGGTCCCTTGGTGAGTCGTCAATAGCGAGGCGTCCATGGATGGGAGCGCTTGTTCTTACCTAAGCAGAACCCCACATGCACAAAAAGGAAGAGAGAGAGAGAGAATTATTTTTTTTAGGGTTTTGGGGATCGCCGAAATGAATTTGTGGTAAAAGTTTCTAGGGTTTCAAAGGCCCTTTTTGTGGTATGTTTTTTTTTCCTTTCATTCCATCCTTACGTGTTGGGCTTTTATCGGTTGTTGATATTTTCACTCCTCTGTGTCTTACCGCCTTTCTTTGTGAGTGCTATATTTTATTAAAAAAATATTAAAAAACAGATATTTTGAATCTTATAACAATAATAATGTTACTTACAAATTTTTTTCCCCTCAAATTTGTTCTTACGCGTTTTTAAATTTAAATGATGTTTTTTAAACTCCAACTCATAGGCTCACCATAAAATTGGTAAATAGAGATTCCTATTATACAATTTTAACTTTAATTGATAATCAATCCTCCAAAATGAGCGACGGTTTTGATTTTCATATCTGCATTCGTACAACATTAATTAACAGTTTCTTTTTTTTTTGAAAGGTTGAATTGAATTTTTATTCATTAATCATTATAATCGATTTTTTAAAAAACTAAATTTTCTATAAAGAAAACCAAGTAGCATATTTGAATTTTTATTTTGAAAGAATTTGAAATTACTGATTTGTTATTTTTTTCGATTTGGATTTCGTCTCAATGTCAATCAGATCATGCTTGACATTTATTATGTTTTGCAATCGAGTTTTATTTGCTTATTAGTTTTCATTTGATACATATAAAAAAATTATGTTTTGATCACGTTGGAATGTCAGCTATATGTAAATTTGAAATTAACCTTTTATGATCTACATTTTAAGTGTATGTTATATTTTTTAAATCTAAAACACGAAACATTTTTATGTATTGATCGTTAGCTACATTTTATACTGTTTGTTACATATACATAACACTGCTACATTTACATATATATAACATAACAGTAACATTTACCTAAATTTTTTATATTTTATATTTTTTTTACATTTACATAAATGTAACATAACAGTAACATTTACCTAAATTTTTTATATTTTGTACTGTTTGTTACATTTACATAACACTGTTATATTTATATAAATGTAATATAACAGTAACATTTATCTAAATTTCTTACATTCCTTAGACAATTTAAAAAAATCATCTCTTTCAATTGTGTGTGTGCCATGATGAATCTAGAATCAATAATTAATCATTAAATGTAACTATCAATATAAAATGTAACTGCTTCATATGGTAACTATATAAGTTTTTTATTTAAATTTGAATACAATAAATATCTGACTATTTTAATGTTCAGTTAATAACATTCTTAAAAAAATACTACTGTGTATAATAAGAATATAAGTTTGAAATAAAAATCTAGGCCATTTGAAAGATTTTTGACAAAAAATCATTTAGGTAAATTTTGATATGACTAAAATAGAAATTGAATTATAATTTAAGTAAAGATTTTGAAATGCAAATTTTAAAATTGGTAAATTTTAGTGTAATCGAGATTCATGTGGAAGTGTAATAACCGAATAAAGAAAAAGGGGGTTTGAGTTATTGGATGAATTTTTAATGAATGAGACTTGTGAATGAGGCTTATAACTTGAGTTTGAGTATTATCACTTTTAAATTTTTTTAAATAAATATATTTCATCTAATGAGATATATATTTTATAATAAAATTAAAGATATGCTATAATAAATTGCATTTATACATTTATAATAAATATGTAAATTTTTTATTAAACATATACATAGTTAATGTGAGCCTTGAGTATCATCACTTTTAGTCTTTGAATATATATTCCGACAGATTTTTTAGACATGAATTTTAACCAAAAAAAAAAAAAAAACTGTGTAACAGTAAATGGATTGTTGATATTCTCACTCCATTGTGATTATAATTTGGAAAGAAAAATTTAAAAATCTAAAGCTTAAGAATATCCAAGTAAACAACTTTTAGAAAAATTATTAAAAAATCCTTTAGGGCAACAATTATTGCCTTATTGGTCATTTTACATTATGTAGTAATGAAAAAAAGATTCTTTAGATAATTTCTTTAAAATATATGATTTGGGTATTTTGGATGTTTAAAATAATTTGTATTATTTTTTATTTAATTTATAACATGTATTAATGATTATCTTATTAAAAACTCTTTAAAACACTTTTATAATTTAAAATACATAAATCAATCACTCTTAAAAATTATCAAAAAAAAATTCTTTCACAAACTTGAAATCTGAAACTAATTAATTATCATTATCATGTAATAATTAAACTCTCTCTCTCTCATATAGAAAATATTTAAATATAGTGAGAGTAAGTATTTGATGAGATAGGGACAATTAAATCATTTAATGCCCCGTTTTGATCTGTGTCTGGACGGATTCTGTGAGACGTGGATCCAAACATTTTTCTGAGAAATGTAATTTTTTTAGCATTTATCACATTTTCATGTGTTCCTATCACTCTAGAAATACCTTTTTTTTAAAAAGCAGTGCGCCTTTTTTAAAAACAAAAGTTTGGAATTAAGTTTCAAACGTGACATTAAGGTTTATGATTCTCAAATAATATTTTTTAAAAATGTTATAATCAGTTTTTTTATAGACCAAAATGTAGATCACACATATTTTTATTTTTAAAAAATTATTAATCATCATTTAATGAGGTATATGTTTTAAAAAAATGTATGTCTCTTTATTTCTAATTGAATAAACCATTTTTTAATAAGTATAAAATTAACGAAGTATATACATAGTCTAATAATGTAACGATGTATATTTTTCACTGAATTTTAAAAAAATATAAGCATGTATTTTGTACTGTAAAAATAATTGAGTATAGCAACACCCTATTTTCTATTTTCTTTGGTATAGATTTGGGTATTTATAAATTTGAAAGATTGTATGGGTACCTACTTTATAAATAGGAAAATGAATGTCCAACCTTTTGTGCAGTTTCATTTACTGTCTACATAAAAAAAAAAAAATCATACATTATTTTATTAAAGTACATAATATTATATAAAATAAAATTATTTTTTTAGTGTGTATTTTTTTATTTTAGAAAAGAAATTATTTTTTATGTCATACATATATATGATATAATACCTTATATAATATGACAGCAATTGATTATAAAATGTATCAACATTATTAAAAATATTACATGGTGTGGGTTGTTGAAGAAGCTGGCGTGAGAACAGAGATTAGAGGTGACACGCATGCGTGTCATTGTCTGCGACTTCTGAGTGATTGATTATACTGTCTTCGTTTTCACATTTAGTTTTTTTATTTTTAAGTCATCATATCGATCACTCATTTTTTATTTTTAATTTAAGTATATAGATTTAAAAAATATGTTTTTTTTAATTTGTTTAGAAACTAAAAACAAAATCAAATAATTTAGTAATAGATTTTTCACATGAATTAATAAAAATATATCTTTTAAATTTAGATACTCAAATTAAAATATGAAAAAGTGAGAGATCCATCACTAAATCATATAGCTTAGAGGGATTAAAAAATAAAAACACCTTTTCAAATTTGCGAGTGGTGATTGGGCTCGGATTCAACAAGACATCACGTGATACGATAATCATGAATGTATCTTTCAAGTGTATTCATAGCTTTTTTTCAAAGTTTCATTAACGAATTGTTTAATGGTATATATTAGATGGTGGATACACATTGAAATTCAACACTGATTATAAAAATTAAATTCAGCTTGCTCAATTTAATTTATGTTAAAAAAAACTCCTTTGTTAAATTTTTTTATTTAGACTATATTCAGTTTAGTACTTTAATTCAACTGATTTTTCAATTTGATTCATGTTGGTTACTATTTATTTTGAATTACATAGCTACTATTCATATTGAAATTCATGAAGAATTATTCGTTCCATGTAAAAATTTCCATAAAAAATAAGTGAAAATCTAAAATAACCCTCTCTAAACGGTCTAAATTCATAAACGCACTGACTTTTCATAAAGTCCATCTAACCCCATAAAAACACCTATATAAATTTAAATAACCTTCTGAACTAAACTTCTATTTACAGATGATGAATATTCTATAAAAATAAAAAATTCTCATTTACATATGATTTTCAGCATTTTTCTACACATTATAGAGGTTTTTTGATATATATGTTTTCATTCGGGGTTAACCAAATAAAATATTTATAAAATAATCATAATTCATCACTGAAAGTTTAACTCAGAAAAGTATTTGAATTTATATTGATGTTTTCAAAGATTTAAGAAAATTTACAAGTACAAAAATTTTACCAAAAAAATAAACGTTGCACGGCAAGAAAAAGTTTCTGGATGTCTTTCACCAGAGAAGAGATATATGGATATATGGACCATTATTGATTCTTCATCTAGAGGTGGTGAAGCCTTCAGGGAGGATTAGATTTGATTTCTTGAACTGTTATTGTTGGGGATACATGCATATATAAATGTGTATATATATGTGTGTGGCTGTTGTTGCTTTGTCAATACGTACAGAGCGTTCCCATCACGGGGAGAGCGTCTTATCCTCACTGAGGGACCCCCCTCCCCCTAAAAACAAACGATGCAGGAAGAACAAGTTAAAAAAGAAGAAGGGGAGAGACGTGGAGCCACTATGGTTCCTCTGTTCCTCATCCACAGTCTGTGGTCTGCAGATTTCTCTCTATCCATCTCTTTTGGAGTTTGGACTGGTCTCTCTTGTCCTTGGTGTTTTTTCTCTCTTTAAGATATTTTTATTTACTAGATTTGTTACGCATGGTCTAATTTTTAGAGTCCGTTTAGCTCGGCTGTGTGGGCCTCCATGTTTGAAAACTAAAGTCAGAGGAGAGGCAGTGTTTTTGTGTAGGAAAATGATATGTTCATCTCCTATTGTGTGCAGTGCTATTTGCACTTCAATCTGATTTTTTTATATAAAAAAATCACTCACATAAAAATAAAGTGTATACTATTATATGAAATTAAGTATATACTAAGATAAATTATTGTGTTTTTATCATGTTAAAAAATGATAAAAAAAATTTATGCCGTACACTATGATAACACAATATATATAATGTTATTATAATGTATGGGGCTGTAAAACGGATCATATGTATCAACGCTCTTTTGTGTATGAGCGTTGATATACTCAGTCTGTTTTGTAGCTCCTTTTGCAGTTTCATGAGACTGGTTTGACAAGTAGATAAGTGGTATGATAATGAGTAATTATGTGGACAAGTGAGTGGGAGAGTAGTTCATCCCCGTTTGGTATAAAAAATAGTTGAGACAAACTACAGACAGTTGTCCCAATTTTCAAATAAAAATGAAGATATTTTGTTTCACCTAAATGTTAAGTTTTGATGATAAATTGTTATAATTTTAAAAAATAAAAATTTCATCCAATTTGTTTATATTTACATTTGTCAAAATTAAGATAAAAAATTGGGATAAATGTTATCCTATCTTTTAGGTCTAGTTTGGTAAATGGATAAATATTTATGATAAGTTAGCATAATATATGAGAATAAAAAAACCATTATTTTTATCCATATTTACATTTGGTAATGCATTTTATTATCCTTATTTTTTTTTTCTTATCCTTAACTTTGCATTTGGATCACATGATATAAAATATGGGATAACTTTAAAAAAAAATTTAAAAATATCAAGTCTAACATTTCTATTAAAGAGGCATTAATATTGTTGGTTTTTGTTTTATTAAGTTTTTGTTTATTTTTATTAATTTGGGGGAAGGGCGGTCGTCAATGTTGTCAATGTTTTACAAAATGAGGTTAAAACATGGGAATAAAATATATTCCACCTTTTACCTAGAACAAAATATTCCAAATTTTCTCTAACAATTGTTCATGCTTTATCCTTTTTTTTCTTATACCATATGGGATAACATGTTATTTAATCCAATTATTTCTTTATCCTAACCCCTTATCCCAATGCTAAATCAGACCATTTTTATTTTCATTTTCTTAGATAGAACAAAATATCTTTACTTTCATTTTAAAATTGGGACAATTGTCTACAGTTTATCACGATTATTTTTTATACTAGAAGAGGATAAATTGTCCTCCCACTTACTTATCCTCGTAAATACCTCTTATCCCACCACCTATCCCCTTCCCAAATCAGCCCTAAAGGCTTGAATAGCATTTATCATCATTTTTATCCCAATTTTATTAAATGTAAATATGAACAAAATTAATGAATTTAATAAATATTTAGGATAAGTTAGCATAATTTATGAGGATATCCATATTTACATTTGATAATGTATTTTGTTATCCCTATTTTTTTATGTTCTTATCATTAACTTTGCATTTAGATCATATGATGTAAAATATTAGATAACTTCAAAAAAAAAAATCAAGCTTACTCTTTCTATTAAAGGGACATTAATATTGTTGGTTTTGGTTTTATGAAGTTTTTTGTTTTTGTTTTTTTGAAAAGTGTAGTAATAAATGTCGTCCATGTTTTACAAACTGAGGTTAAAAAATGAAGATAAAGTTTATTCCACATTTTACTTAAAACAAAATATTTCTACTTTTTTTCTCAAAATACAGACAATTGTCTATGCTTTATCCCTTTTTTATACCATATGGGATAACATGTGATTTAACCCAATTATTTTCTTATTCCAACCCTTTATCCCAATGTCAAATCAGGCCTAAAATTAAAATAACTTATCTTTAAAACATTAACCTCTTGCTAAACTGGCTCATAGTGTATATGGGGTTTTATCATAATGTTTGAGGCAATTTTTTTTTTTTCAACAAAAAAAAAACACTTATATGTTTTATTTCGTATAACATGTACTTCAATGGAGGAGTGTGATTTTTTAAAAAAGAAACCAATATGGAGTGCAATTGGGATTGTAATGGGGGCGGATTAGGTATGTCAACGAGTCACGGGTCGACCCGGACCCGACTCGATAAAAGGCGTAAAATACCCGCCTCGAAAAATCTAAGACTTGATATGGACCCGACCCGAAGGACCCGATCATCAAAATGAATCGGGTTTGGGTCTACCCTGCCCCGATCCCATGGATCCGTGAACCCGATTGACTTGACTTGTGTTATATTTTTTTGTTAGTGACCCAACCCAAATTACCCAACCCATTAATGCCTAGACTAACTAACCCATTACACAAGGCCAAGGCCCATATCCAAATGATACCTAACCCACTACCCAAGCAAGAAGGGAAATCTGAAGGAAAAAACAAAACAGAAAAGAAAACCCTAGCCTACCCTACACACACCTTCTCACCTACTGCCCAAACAATGTTTCAAACTTTAATCCAAAAAAAATTCACTTCTGCCCTAACTTTCACCCAAAAAAGAAAAAAACAATGTTTGCCCTAACATTAGCCGCCCCCCTCTCAACTTCTTTCTAACTCTTCCAGAAACGAAGGTCTTTTTCTTGGCTTTCCTTCAAACAAAACCATCTTTCCCAATCATATCTTCCATACCAAACTCAACAACAACAACAACAACAAAACCTAAACCTTTCCAAACCCCTCGTCCAATGGCGGAATCCCAAAAAACCCACATCTTCGAAATCCCCTCCATCGAACCCAAACTCGAAGAGATCTCCGAGAGCCCATACCACCTCCTCCTCCTCAAGCTCTGGCAATGCGAGGAAGACCTCCGCTCCCTCTGCATCGGCCACATAGAGACCCACCTCGATGCCCTCAAGTGGGAGGTATTTCTCCTCTTCTCGGCTTCCTCGCCTTCCACGCCGCCGTCCACCTAACCGACCCTCCTCTTCTCCTTCTCAACCCACACCTGGGCCCTCATTTGATTGGGTCGGGTCTCACCCAGGACCCGGGTCGACATATCCAAGTCTGGGTCCACTCCGATCCGACCAATTGACAGGCCTAGGAGATGTATCATTTATCTTTTGTACATTTTAAAACAACAAAAAAATTACCAGCTAAAAATACCATAAAGTGCAACCTCATAAATCGTGTTTGGATGGGAGGTAGAGTTCTTGGTGTTTGAAAATGCAAACTCATCCTTGATGACAAGTGAAACGGACCCTTAGCATAAATTTAAATTTTATATATTTTGTTAACAATATATATCGCTAACAAGATAGATATATCATTATAATGTTTTATATTTTTTATAAATAAATTCATGTATTTTCTTAAATTATATGTTTCATATTTAAAAAATTATATTCTTCATTAGATGAGTTATGTTTTTTGTAAAAAAAATTCAAAACTTGTGTGGGAAGAAAATAGAACTGAAAAAAGGGTTGTACAGAATATTTTTTCTATTTTTATTTATTTCCCGAGTGAAATTTGTAAAGAAAAAAATATACTAATACATCTCAATGTATATTTCACTTTTTATAACGATATATAATTCAGTGGATGAGTGTATATTTAAAAAAATGATAAGAACTGTGAATGGGGTTGCACACATAATTGCACATATCATTTTCTTCAAATTATAAAGAGCGTTTATACACTCAGTCTGTTTTTCAGCTTGTTTGAAGTCTAAAAATGATCTCACAACTACCTATACATTGCGATAGTGTTGTACTACACTATTGCAATGTATGAAACTTTTAAAAATTATTATATTTTAAAATAAATATGCTAATGTATCTCAGTACATACTTTAATAAACAATATATCTTCAATGGTGTGTATATTTTAAAAAAACGTGGGAGGGGTGCTGATGATCCTGCATCTAGGGAGTCCGGATCCAGTCAGTGCCAAGTTCGGTCAATTCGGTCAGTATCGAACTGCACCACGTTCAAATCGAACTGCTTCACGTTCAAATTGAACTGCACAACAAATTGTTGGGTATATTTTTTACTCTCTTATTGGATACTGATGATACTTAGGAATTCATATTTTCTCCAATAGTTGATTGAATCCAATAAAAGAGTAAAAAAATATACCCAACAATTTGTTGTGCAGTTCGATTTGAACGTGGTGCAGTTTGATTTGAACGTGTTGCAGTTCGGTACTGACCGAACTGACCGTAGTCGAGCACTGACCGGATCCGAGCCCGCATCTAGGGGCGTACATATATTTTTTTTCAATTATGAAAGAGTTCTATTACACAAATATTTTTACAGTCCCAAATGTAATCTTACATATCTCATTATTCACTTTCATTTACTCTACCACAGTATATACTTTGTTGAATTTTTTTTTCATATATTTTAAAAATGATATATACTTCACATTTATAAATATATATATATCTTATTAAATAATGTATATAATTTTAAAAAAAATAAGTAACATGTGTGATATACATTTGAGATTATAAAATAAATTTTGCGTAACATTTTTAATTGTAAAATGAATTTGGTAAGGACCTTTTTTTTTATGGGCTTGGCTGGGCTTAGGTCTTGGAATCTTTAGGACCATTAGAAATCCAGACTATGGGGTATGGGCTTCATTACTTTTTATTCTTCTTTTTTTTCTCAGTTCAAAATAAAGTCACATGTACCATGTATAAATGATTTGTGAAAAATTATATTATAAAAAAATTAAAAAGTAAAAACTCTATTTAAAAACAAACCACTTATTATCAATTTCCAATATCACAGAATTAAACAATAATAATAATAATAACAACAACAACAATAAACAATAATAAGTAAAAAATAAAAACTAGACGACGATGGATACATCAGCTTTCAAGTGAAGCAGTTTGTCGAAGTAGGGGTTGTCGTCTGATATAAATGATCCCCATGTCATATCAAACAAAGGGACCCCCACAAATGAGAAACTTGTGAATTTATGTTTGGACGTTTTCTTGTTCACAAAACTCATCTAAGGGTTTTTCATTGCGGCAAATTGAAATTGAACCTTATGTTCACCTCCGATCTCAGGAGCAAATAAAATGAAAAATTTCTTGCAGAATGCCGAGCTTCAAGGCAAAATGAATGCTTTCCCAAATAAAATATCTCAGATTCATAATTTTGGTCTTTGTTGAGCTTCATACATTGATCAAGTGAGATGTCAAAGTAGAAAATGCATCTCGTATAGTCACATTTGATAAATTTTCTATCATTCGTTACTTCCTTGGTCTCGAGATTGCACAGAGTGATCGTGGGATTCTGCTCTCTCAACAGAAGTATACGGCTGACATTCTCGAGCGCGCTGCCCTCTCAGATACTCGCAGTGCAGATACTCCTCTTGAGCTTCATGTGAAGCTTCGTCCTACAGATGGTGAGCTCCTTCCAGACCCGACTCGGTACAGACAGATTGTTGGTCAACTCGTGTATCTTTGCATCACTAGACCTGACATAGCTCATGCCGTCAGTATTGTTAGTCAGTTTGTCTCAGCTCCTCGATCAGTGCATTATGGTGCTCTTATGCGTATTCTCAGATATTTACGCGGTACTATCACCAGATCGATCTATCTGTCATCCTCTTCACCTCTGATTCTCAGGGCCTACACTGATGCTGATTGGGCTGGAGATCCGACCACTAGACGCTCCACCACTGGGTTCTGCATATTTCTTGGAGATTCCATCATTTCTTGGCGCAGCAAGAAACAGGAGGTTGTTTCACTATCCAGCACTGAGGCTGAGTATCGAGCCATGGCCATCACCACCAAGGAGATTGTTCATCTTAGACGTCTCTTGGTGGACCTAGGAGTTACTATGACTGGTCCTACTCCTCTTCATTGTGATAACCGCTCTGCTATTCATATTGCCAGTAATCCGGTTTTTCACGAGAGGACCAAACATATTGAGATCGATTGTCACTTCGTTCGTCAGCACTTTCTTGCAGAGACATTATCGCTTCCGCACATCTCCTCTGCCGAGCAGCTTGCTGATTTCTTTACGAAGTCACATCCAGTTCCTCGATTTCAGTTTCTCCTTCGCAAACTCACTTTGTATGATCCACCGTGAGTTTGAGGGGGGCTGTTAGATTATATGTGTTATCTCATTATGTGTGTAGTACATTACACGTGTAACTCCTTTCATTTGTCTATATAAAGGGATACAACCCTAAGGGGAATACAAGGATTCCCATTATTTCATTCTCTCTTCGTAACAGTCTCCATCAAGGACTCCTTGAGCGCCCACTTTTGAATAGGAGGCTCAGCTTTGAAAAAGAGTGCCTCATTAACAACGTGTTTGACAAATTCACGATCTAAATCATCGCAAGGGAGTATCTCCCTCAGCTTCTCATTGGACATGTAAGGGAGACGCATGATACGGGTGACATAGGATCCCAAGACCGCGTGCCTCTCCTGCACAGTCGGAAATTGAGTTCGAGCCCATTTCATGACAATGTCGTACACATCGTCTTCTGATGGAACTTGAATGTCGTCATTACTGAAGATGACCTCAATTGAAGAGCATGTTAAATTAGACAAAATCTTCTTGCAACTTTGTCACATCCTTGTATTGATCAATGAGAAATTTTTTAGTATCAGCCAAAGGCTGGATGTTACCACCTGCAAAAACATGGGAAGCTATCTCTAAAGAGAGAGATGTAGAGTCCAATTGGAGAGCAATCGAACACAGTGGTCAAAGCACGAATGCACTTCGAACTTATCTGCGAGAATCAACACATCCAACAAAGCCATAAAACTTCCCTCCGTTGTGGTAGATAACTTCCCACCGTACATAAAATGCAGCTATTCCATGAGTGGAGAAGCATCGATTTTTATGATGGATGGGCATTTTGTGTCCGTTTCCCGCATGCCATTTGAGAAGAGCTTTCGAAAAAATTGGCTCTTTGCAGCCAAAATCACATAGCTCGAGTGGATTTGCTGGACACGATGGCTCGAAATATCTTTAGACATCTCCTTTACGTGGATATATTTTAGATCTTGAAGCTGCTTTGAAGCGTAATCACCCCCACATAGCATAAGCTTTATCAATATCAGACCCTATAATGACCTCGATTTTAAACACACAATCGGAGAAATACGGGTTATTGAAGGCTAATTCAAATGTTCCATCATCATTGTCTTCATTCTCTAACTGATCCATTGCAAGAATATCTTCAGCTACTGAACCACAGAAGAAAAAAAGCAGAACACACTACGAAAATTATAATTTTTTTTCCAAGCAACAACCCAATTGTTATCCATAATTGGTAAGTCAACTACATGAGAAATCTCATATACATAAGAAGCAGAGCCTAGCATAAGTATAAATATGAATAACAACTTTGAGTGATGTAGAGTCCATGGACAATTCTGTAATGCCATAAAAGAAGAGGTAAAAAAAAGCAAGACAGGAGGCTGATAACATCAAATATGAAAAACAGAAGAGTTTCTGGGTAGGTTTTTGATGGGCATAGGATGACTTTTGTGCTAAATTTTACTTTGCATCATTATATAATGAGATTCATTGGTTCATGTCTCGATGTTTTGGTAACTCGTTTCAAACGTATGATTATTGGAAAAAAAATATAGTTTAATAAAACTTGATTTCTAATAAGTCCATTTTCTTTGCTTATACAAAAACATGCCTTGTGTACTGATATATGAAACAATCCTTTCAATTAATCATGTTGGGATCCACAAATCTTTTTATTCATGTGAAATAAATAAGCATTTTTTAAATAAACTATGGACATATCTATTTTAAAGTAATTTAAAAACAGACCATGTCCAACTCAGAGAAAGGGAAGAGATAAAAAAACTAAAGAGTTAAAGACATCTAAGTCCCTACAAACATGGAAAAATCTATATAAGTCCCTACCAAAATTAGGACAGACGTACGAGTCTCTGAAAAATCATAAAAACCCAATTATCATCCTGAATTAAATTTCCATCCAAACTTAACAGAGTATTCTCATAATATTCCATCACACATAATTATGTAGACATTGAAGTCCCTATAAACAGTCATAAAGATAAATTAGTTCCTGCATAAAATAAAATTGCTCCTGAAAGAATTTTACATTTAATTGGATAGACATTACAGTCTTTATAAACAATCGTAAAGATAAATTAGTCCATGTAAAAGACAAAAATGCCCCTGAAGGATTTTTACATTTAATTGTGTCGACATTGCGCATTTTTGTCTTTTACAGGGACTATTTTGTCTTTACGATTGTTTATAAGGACTGTAATGTCTATCCAATTGCAATTTTGTCTTTTACATGGACTAATTTGTCTTTATGATTATTTATAGGAACTGCAATGTGTACATAATTTAATGTAAAAGTCTCTTAAGACAATTTTGTCTTTTGCATGGACTAATTTGTCTTTATGACTGTTTATAACTTATAAGGACTCCAATGTCTACACAATTATATGTGATAGAATATTCTGAGAATATTCCATTAAATTTGGATAAAAGTTTAACTAAGGAATGATAATTGGGTTTTTCTGAGTTTTCAAGTACTCATATGTCTGTCACAATTTTAATAGGGACTTATATGAGTTTTTCATGTTTATAGAGACTTAGATGTCTTTAACCCAAAACTAAAACACAAATAGTACAAGACAACCAGGGCATGTAAAATAAATAAGTAAATAAATACTAACGCAAAAAAATATATGCGCAGCCCCAAACAGTCACCAAGCACATATAAATGTAACACAAAATTAACCAGGGCACAGGGAGAACAATCCACAATTATAATAAGAATAATAATTTAATGTATATAAACATATAGAAGAGATAGAAGGCTATTTTAAGATAATAAAAAATGAAAATAAGAATGAACTGGGCCTAAATTTTAATTTTACACGTGTCATTTGGGTTACAGGCCCTCATGGGCTGGACCCCAAACTGGGCCTAAATTCAAAAGAAGGGCCCCGAAAAGCCCAACTGCCCAAGAATAGTGCGCAACCCTTGAAATCAGGAAAGAAATAATACAGGAAACATTTAAACCATGGTTTTTTAACATGTATACCATTAAAAAGTATGTTATTTAATTTTATATCATTACAAATAATATATTAATTTCATATCATTATTATTTTTTTATTAAAAAATGTGTCTTTTTTAAACCAAAATGAAACTTGCTATGGTTAATCCTTAATATAAAAATAAAATGACAAAAATAACATTAACATGACATTTCTCAAAATATAAATAATTAAATATAATAATATAATTAATCATTTGTTCTTTCCAAATCAAACATGAGTTAATTCAATCTTATCCCTTCTTTCATTTTCTTTCAATCAAGATCTAAATTTTTTTAAAATTTTTTTCATTCTATAATAGATATGTTTAACTGTTTTCAAAATAATTTTATTTCATTTCTATTGATGTAAGTATTAATAATTAATATGTCTTTATTGATAAATAGTTTATTAAATAAAATAGTTAATATGTCTTTACTAATAAATATTATTGAACCTATTTTCAATACTATCGAACCGTACAAGTAAGACAAGCGTCCATTTATTCACCATATCAAAGGGCTATTTAATAATGCATTGCATCCAAAATTAAGTATAGTGTTCTTGTCTTCAATTATTTATTTCAATTTACTTGATTTTAAAAGTTGGACTATTCTGGAGTAGATATAGATGTCAAATCAAGTAAAATAGATTTTGATAATATGCCACAACTAATATATGTGTACAGTAAAGTAAATATACCACACATGATGATAAAGTAGATATATGCTATAACTACTTTACTGTATACACTTTTAAAATTTGATGTGTATTTTAAAATATCACGCTTTACTGTACACACTTTACAGTAATATGTGATATTTTGATATTGTATCAAATATTTTATTTTACTGTACACACTTTGATAAAATATCAAAATCTACAATAAGTTGTTTTATAAACACTTTACTTTATCGAATATCAACTTTACTATTATGGTACAGTCAAGTGCCATATTTGATATATGTATACTTTACACAAATCATCATAATATGGCAGTGTACACATATCAAATATCTACTTTACTGTACACTTTCAAATCAGATATACAAGTAACAGCAACACAGTGTGTTACTATGTTATTATCATGCATCTTTACTGTGTTACTTTGATTTGAAAGTAATTTTGAAAGATTTGCAGGTGTCACTTTAACATTATATAATATTATATAAAAATTAATTAATAAATAATATTATTATTCATTCATTTATATAAAAAATTATACCATTGAAAATATCTCATTAAGACCTTTAAAATGAGTCTAATGTTAAACGGTTTTGAAATTATTTTAAAATGATCAATTTTTTAATTAATTAAATAAAAATAATTCTTGAATAATCAAACATATATGGATCTGTTTAAAATTATTTCTAAAATAATTTAATATTAATATAATTTTAAGTATCTCAAGAAAATCTTTTCAATTATATTACTTTTATTAAAAATAGATTAACAAATCTAAATATGCATTAAATTGAAGTAATTAGTGTATAAAATAAAAATTAAAAAATATTATTTAGAGGTGGCCTCCAAATATGGATGATTAAATACTTTGATCATCATTCTTCTTAGGTGAGTAGTGATTCAATCTCCTAATTAAATAATGACAGTGAGGTGTTTCCAGAAACTATTACATTGCAAAATTATTTGTGTTTTGAGTTTTGAGTAGGTTTGGTTTTTGGGGGCTTATACTTCCACCCCATCACTTCCTCAACCCACCCCTTAAAAATTAAAATTTTCATTTTTTTTAATAAAGAGCAACTCACCCCAAACCTTTCTCCCCCAAATCAGCCCTTCCTCCCCCAAATAGCCACATCCGACTAGTCTTCAACCGGAAGTTCCTCGACGCAGTGAGCTAGACGTCTCCCGCCGGTGGAGGGCCGAGATCCTAGAGGTGAAGCCGCCTCCGCCGCCGGACGAGGTGGTTGTGGGTGCTTCAACATTAATATCAATCCACACCAACCCAAACTCATTTCCCCTCCATCACAAGCACCACCACCACCCTTCACAACCCAACCACCACCGCCACCAGAATTTCCTCGGCGCGAACGTGCGCGCCCTCTTCATCCCCACCTCCTCAGCCTCGGCCTTCCTCGAAACGCCCTCTCCGCTTCCACCGATCCCAACCCCCTATGCCTCACCTCCTCCTCCAACGGTCGCGCCTTCCTCGCCACCCTTCACTGCATAAACGTTGACGTCCTCCTCGACTTTGAGCTTGACCTCCATGTCATCGTCACACATGGCGCCGGGGTTTAAACTGCCGCCACCCTTCACTGCATCAACGTCGGCGTCCTCCTCAACTTTGAGGTCGACCTCCATGTCATCGTCACACACGGCGTTGGGGTTTAAACTGTTGCCGCCACCACCTCTTCAAGAGCTTCTGGTAGAAGATCGGCTCGTGAGTGGAACTCGTGGAGAAGAGGAGCTCGGTCGGGGTGGGTTCCTTTTATCAAAGAAAATAAAAATTTGAATTTTTAGGGGTGGGTTGAGTAACTATAGGGGTGGAAATAACGGCCCTTTGGTTTTTAAATATGTTGTTAGGGTGGGTAAGGCTAAAATGGGGTGAGCAATGAAGGGGTGGGTTTGATTAGTATCAAAAACTTAGGAAAACATGTTTAAATGGTTTTATTATATGTGTGGTGGGTTATCTATTTATTTATTAGACGTTGAAATTGAAAGGCGCCACCAAAAGCGATCAATAAAATAAAAAAATATATAGGCGATAAAAACATCACATATATATCGCAAAAAATCTCTCTCATTTTCTCTCTCTCAAAATCGGATCGGTGAGAGGGCTTTATAAAACTTAATAGAAAAAAAGGAGGCGAAGAAGAAGAAGAAGAGCCACCATGGTCGAAACCAGGCGGAGCTCGGCCTCCAAATGCGCCCCATCGCCTCTGCCTTCATCGGATCTCCCCAAGAACAAACGATTCAAGGTTCGATCTTTCTCTCTCCGTCTCTTTCGAGGTCAGCCGTCTCTCGAAGCGGGTTCCCGATTTAGCTGTTGTGTTTTTAACCCTTTCAGGCGACGTCGTCTCGGTCCAATCCGAAAAGGAAGACTCGTCTGCGGAGGAGCAGCAGCCCCCGCCGTCCGATCCGATCCCGGCCGCCGATCTCCTCAATAAAGATTCCAACGCCGCTGTTGTTCCCTCTGATGAGAAGCCTGATGAGGAGGCTGCGGTGGCGGCCATGGCCGTGGAACAGGAAGGCTCGCCTCGCGAGGTGACGCTGGGTAAGATTTCCGTTTGATTGGATGTTTGTGCTTTTTTGGGGATATGATTTGTTGTTTGATTTTTATTTTCGTTGTTGTTGTTTTGATTGTTCTAGAATGGTGTTCTACTGTTGAGGAGGAGAATTTTCCAAAGCAGTTTGCGAATTTGAGCATCCCAAAGAAGAAGGCTATAAAGCCGCGGCCAAAGTTGCCGTGGGGGAAGCTTATATCGCAAAGCTCACAGGCAAGTTATTTTTCTTTCTTTTTCTTTTGTCTCTGTCACGGAAATTTGGTAGTTTTCTGTCAAATGAATTTCTAATTCAAGTTCTCTCAAAATCTCCTATTTCTTGTGTTACTGCTTTTGCCTGTACATGTGTTTGGAAGTCTGAATTGTTTCAATCCATGCATGGGGAATTTTGGAGTCTTAATTGAGAATATATGGAGCACATGGTAAGTTACGTGGAAATGCTGGAGAGAATGTAAGATTATTAGGATGAGGTTTTTCCTGAAAGGATGCATTAGAATTTAACAGAATGAAAGGGCAAGTGGTTGTAACCTTTCTATGGGATTAAGCTATTTAATGAAGTTGAGATGCCCCTTTGTAGTGCCATTTGAACCTCCAAATTTGGCTTTATCAAGTGAGAGTGTTATGATAGAGTTATGTCAGACATGTCTTGAAGTTTTGTGAGACAAGAACCAGTAAATTTCTTTTTTCCTTTGTTCTTTTTTCTGACAATAGATGGTGTCCTAAGTCATAGTTATAAAAAGAAACCGAAGAAATGAAATGGAAGGAAGAGGAGTAAGACATAAGAGATGCCCCACTCCTAAGTCTTAATCATAAGACCACCTCATTCAACAATGGATGTATTCTTCTTGTGAATATGAATTCTTTATGCCCTCCAGACATATGTAGCTCAATCTTTTTGTAGACTGACTGTTGTGGCCAAAGTGTTTCTCACACTAGTCTCTTCCTTGAAATGCTTTCTCATCGTGAATTAACAATTTGGAAATAGTAGGAATTCTATTACCAAATTTTAAAAATATTTTTGAGAAAAAAGGTACGGGCATATATATGTATAAATGATCCCCTTGAACAAAATTGGAGAGGTTAGCTCTTCTAAAAAGGAAAAAAAAGAGCAAAGAAGGGTGTAGGGCACTCCCTTTTAAAAGGATACAAAAAAAGGGAGTTTTAAGGAACCACCTTTCACATCCCCCCCGGCTCTATATATCACAAAAGGGCTCTAGCCACTTCTTCTGATAAGATCAAATTCTTGAGCCTGAAGTGATCTCATTGATCTCCTCTCAAATATTTTCATGTAGATTCTTTTGTTTTAGAAGATTGCTTCAGTTTGGGGATGCCACAAGCTCCAACACACCGCGTGAGGAAGGGTCCCAATAAATTTTGTACTTTTACTTTATCATGTTTCTCAACTCTTTTTTTAGAGAAATCCCACATTTCATGAGCATTAGTGGAGGTGCAAGGGATTGCGAGAGCCTTTCTCGCATTCACCTACAATCTAGTGCTATACTAGCAAAAAAAGGTGGTCCCTGGTGTGATCATACCAACAATAATACATCGGATCTCACTCAAAACTTCAAAGTTAAACGTGCTTGTGCGAGAGTATTATTGGGATGGGTGATCTCATTTATGAGATATTCGATAAAATTGGAACGATACATAGAAAATTAGCATGAAATGTTTGCAAGGATGGCATGCACAAATCGAGAAATGACCCAAATTTTTCCGGAAGAGATGTAGAAGTTGAAGGAAATTTAGGGGGTGTGGTGAAAGTGCTTGTCAAGGTACGAAGATTTATGTGGGTCATGTGGATAGGATTCTTACGAGGGTTTATTGGGTAAAATGGGCGATTGGAGAGTTGACTTTTTGTGTATTTTGCTGTGGCATGATGGAGATGACGATGCACCTATTCTGCGAATGTCCGATGGCCCGGTCAAGATTTGGGGATGCGAACTGGGCTTAGGAAAGGTTGACTAGCACCCCCTCTCCGTAAAAGATGACCAATGATCAAATCCTGGGGGCAGCAATCTTAAAAAAAAAAGATTTGGGGATTGGGGAGACTTTATTAGGTGCCTGCCTTAAGTGGGCTCCTATGTAACAGCAAGGAGATGTGTAGGAAGGGGAAGAAACTCAATTTGGAAGGAGATAGAAGCAAAAATATAAGATCTTACCAGCTGTTGTGTGTGCTTTGTGGTTAGCTAGAAATCAAGAAACCTTCAAAGGGTCCTCTCCTACTGTGGAAAGAATTTGAAAGTTCGTCCAAAATTTCATTTTGATGTGGGGGATGCATCACCGAGGCATCGAGTGGAGTTTGTGGAGGGTATAGTAATGATTGAGTGGTTGCCGGTCAGTCTTTTGGTACGAGTGGTAGTACCCTCCACTACCATCCGTAGAGGGGACAAAAATTGTTTTTGGCTTGGTTTCTCTTTGTAATAATTGACCAGTTTTCTGGTATAATGAATCGTGGTTGCTAGTCTACCTCTCTCTTTAATAAAAGAAAGAAAAGAAAGGTGGTTACAAGTCTCCTCTAGGCCACAAAAATGCTAAACTCCTGTCGTGTGCCCATCTTGCGTTTTTTTTTTGAGGAGCTTGTTAAGAGTTGGCCATCACATAAAGCAACAAACTTTCAAGGGTGAGGAGGACACCCTAATTTATTGTGCAAACTGAGTAGTAGAAATCTGTATGAAGGATTCCTATTGAGCTGCTGTAGAATGATTTAGTGCACAGCCTTTGTTGGGTGAGCTCATCCAAATAATCGTATTGATCTGCCCAACTCCAAGTTACCCCTTGAAAGAAGCAAGGAGTGTGACTTCTTTAACCTCTACTCATTTAGGTTTCCCTGGAATCAAGGACACCAAATGATGGAGTTCTTGCTGCAAGTGAAAGAGATGGAGTGCTCAAGTGCGGAGAGGGTCGGGCAGATTCAGAACATGAAAGTCACGTGGTC
Organism: Acorus calamus; assembly: GCA_030737845.1. Classification (NCBI taxonomy): domain Eukaryota; kingdom Viridiplantae; phylum Streptophyta; class Magnoliopsida; order Acorales; family Acoraceae; genus Acorus; species Acorus calamus. The sequence goes on from CM060862.1 coordinate 3,932,903, forward strand.
GATTGGTCTGGGGCATTGATGCTTTATTGGGTCCATATGTTGTGTGTTCGGTTATAGCAGGTGAAGAAGCAAATGAGTTTTCAGGATATGACATTCATTCTAACTGAATAGCTGAGGAGGATAATCGGGAGGTGGGGGTGAATGAGCTTTGTTGGAGTAGAGGCAGTTGGAGGTAGCAAACATAGTGGGGTCATAAGTCTCTTGTTGTTGTAGAAATTGAGGATTTTACTTTCTTCGCTAGGGAGGAGGAAGTTGACATATTCGGAGCAAGTAGAAGAATTGATATTCCAAATCAAGGAAATTGAGCATTGATTCTTGAGAAGATGGAAGACAGTGGAGAAGGTACCCAGGATAGAGGAAGTGATCCAAAATAGGGACAACAGTTTCCAAGAAGATGAAGCTTCGATATTGGGTGAAAATGATCCTTGAAGTCCAAAATCATTCAACTATTATGGGTTTATCTTGGTTTGTGAGGTGTTAATTTCTGTATTTTGTTCGAATGGGATTTCTTCCTTTTCGAATTTTTATTGATTTCTTTTTTGTTTTTGGAGATCCCTCATCTCCCTTTGTTCGGGGGCTTTTTTTATCAATAAAAGGTCCTAATTTATTTCAAAAAAAACAAAAGAAAGAAGAAGATGAAGCTTCAAAAAAGCAACAGACCATAGAAGATCCACATTTAGAAAGGCTGGGAAAAAGAAATACATAACCTTTTGAGTGGAGGTTTGAATTGGGGTTCGGAGGAGACTCTCAATTCGAGGAAGAGGAATAGGCACAACAATCTCATTGATGAAAGTCATATCTAAACGTGTAAGGTTGGGAGATGTGAGGAAGAAAGAGGCAGTAACGATTCTTTTCTAAAATGATGTGGAGATTTTCTAGTCTCCAAGAAACAAAGATGGAGTCTTGCGTCTGGTGGCGTAGGTGGGGGGCATGTTTGTGCAATAGATGGTTAATGCATGCCGGGATATTATTGTTGTTTTTTTCATAATAGTGTGTTGGCCTTCATTATACATTGTTTTGCATTTCATCACCTTGGCTCACACTCACCTTCACTTACATCATGTAGAGAAGGATTGAGAGAGGGAGAGAGGGTGCCTGTATAGGATATGATCACATCAATTATACATCAATATTCATTTAAATTCATAGACAACCAAAAGAACCAATAACAAAGCTAGTGAAGCTGAAAGATCAGCCTTTGATAAAATTTCAAAAAAAAAAAATTGCCAATTGGGAAAATCAAGATTGATCCATCAGTTGGGAGCATAGTTGTCTAGGCGGCTAGGTGAGCCTAGGCAGTGGTCATGCACCTAGTTGCCTAGGCGCGCCTAGAAAGGGCTTAATTATACTTATATTTTTTAAAATTGTGATTCTATTAATGTTAATTATTTAATATTTCATGCTTTGTGTTTTGTACAAGTGAATATGAAACGAGAATGTTTTATATAAATGAAAAAGTATAAGGTTAGAATGCTAAATGTCTCTGGGGAGGGGGGACAATCTTACCATTGAGTCATTACTTCTACATGATGTTACTTCATCTATATGTTATGTTGGATAGCAAAAAATGAGAAGACCAATACTCTATTGGTTATGACTTATGACCAATATGACTAATTTTTTTTATCAATATATTCAAAATGGATATTTTGATTTTCTTTGTCATGAGTGAGTGAATAACATATTGAATATTTTTCTTTTTGAAGATTAACATATTGAAAAAGTTATTTTGACTTTCTTTGTCATGAGTTAGTGAATAACATATTGAAAAAGTTATTTTTTATAATCAAAACAATTGTGTTAGCTATTGATTTATCATTTATGTTGTTTTGATTAAATCCCAATTATTATTTGTTTCAATCTCAATCATTCATATAAAATGAATCAAGTACATTAAGTGTCATCCTGAACCATTTATTATGCCTTGGCAAGAAAGACAGTGCCTAAGTGTGTATATAGGCCAGGGCTCTCACCTAATGAATAGGCTGATTGGGCGGACGAATGCCTAGGCTCACATGGACTGCCTAGGTGTCACTGAGACAACTATGGTTGGGAGATGGAGAAGCTGCCCATTGGTGGGGCAACCCAATCAATTGATGTGTGGCCTCCCCCCCCCCCCACACTAATTTACCCCATCCGGTGGTCACCTTATTGCTGAATTCAACCATCTGTTCTGTTGAGGAAGAGTAGTGCACATTGGATCCGTGTGTGCAAGAGAGATTAGGGTTGGGAAAAGAATAGCAGGGGATATTTGAAATGACTTAACTTCATCTGAAGGACAGGTATGGATTTTTTGGTAGGCACCATACGGTCATTTTGAGGTGCCCACTATTATTAACTATGAAGCACGGACACGGTGACACGACATTTTTTGAAAAAATAGGACATGGATATGGCTAGGACATGGCAACAAATAAATTAATATAATAAATAAATATGTATCACTATTTTATAAATCACTGTTTTAAATAATTTATTTTATAAATTTATAATAAGGAGAAATATCATTGACATATGTTGATGTTTCTCGTTCTTGTAGAATTGTCACTGATACCCATTTCTGTGTACCTTTTTTTGACTTTCCAGAATCCTCACATGTCTTTGTGTGTGTCACCTTTTACTGTTGGCCAAGGACGGAATTGCAACTTGTGCTTGAGGGATCCTTCTGTCAGTACAGTTCTTTGTAAACTAAGGCCCACTGAGGTAAAACATATGTTAATTGTCATTTATGTTGTGGCACTGTTCCTTTTTCAATTGCTAGGAGATGCATAAAACTATGCTCTTTGAAATGTTTATATACATGGTTGTGTTTATCTTGGTCTCTATGGGCAGCGAGGAGGTGCACCAGCTGCAGTACTTGAAATATCTGGAAGTAAAGGTATAGTTTTTGTAAATGGGAAACCCTTGGAAAAAAATGCTAGGGCCGCTCTTTGTGCAGGAGATGAGGTGGTTTTTAGTTCATCTGGAAAACATGCATATGTATCCTTTTTATTATCCTTACAGCAAGTTTCTACATAAAATGTGATGCTAATTGCAGATATTTCTTTTTGGTGCTATATCATTTATCTTCAGTTTTGCAAAGTGACCTAGTTTATGCTCTTCATTGAAATGCAATAGCCCTAACCAGTGGTCAGATATACCAGCAACTTGCAAACAACTTAAGTACACCAGCTTTGCCACCTTCAATTAGTTTTTCTGAAGTGCAGAGTGGACCTGTAAAAGGGATTCACTTTGAAACAAGATTGGGAGATCCCTCTGCATTTGATGGTGCTTCGATACTGGCATCATTATCGAATCGTAGTAAAGACTTGTCGATTTCACCCCCACCTGCAGAAAATGGTGAGAATATTCCACAAGGAGTTGAGAGGCCTAGTCTGTCTCCTGCTTGTGAAGTGACAGACAGCTGTATGCTAGACCTTGATATCAGTGGACATGTTAGGAAGGATGCTGAGAATGATGGGGATGCTGAAACTCCTTCCGGGGACAAACCTACTGACCTTGCTGCCAATGAAAATTTCCAGTTGGACAACATTGGTCTTGATGCTCATCTTGATGCTGATTCTGGAAAAAATCCTGGAATGAATTGTGAATGGAGGCCAACTACAAGAATCATTGGTGGAGCATCTGCCTCTGATTTGGAATTTGGCGGAAGTGTGTCAAAACTTATTGATGATCAGAGAGAGATTCTTAAAGATCTTGAATCTTCAGTGGCTGCGCCTTCCAGCAGATGCCAAGCCTTTAAGGATACGTTACGACAGGGGATTCTTAAGGCTGATGATATCCAAGTCACACTTGATAATTTTCCTTATTATCTCAGGTGGAAATCTCTGTTACGCAATATCTATGTTTTTCTCAAAAAATATCTCTCTTAGTTTAATTTATATTTGTTTATTTCCTCATAAAAAATCACTATTTCTTTATTAGTCACATTCATGTATAACATCTAATAACTAACATCCGTGTTTCCTATAAACCATTGAAATACTGGGTGCTTTATTACAAATTCTACTTGCTTCTGCATTTTGTAGGTTGCTTGAGATATCCTTCAATTTATTGTTCATGTTACTCAAGTGGTTCATTTCGTTTGTGTTTATATGGTTTTGAATATTGGAAGCAGTCTTTCTATGGGAGACACATTGTCTGTTTGGTAGTACCCTTCAGTAGTTTGACTTGTATATTGGCACACTGATGCTTGGTTGATTGTTGAGGAGTGGGGGAGAGGCTATTCCATCCTTATTGTCCACTATTAGCTTGTTTTGAAATATCCTTTATTTGTCCTTCTTGTGTTTTGATGCCAGATTTTCTTGTGGTGCATTTCTAAATCCTCAATGCAGAGTTTTCTTTATAACATCTTAGTCATATGTTATGTGTTTGCAACCAAGAGGTCTTGTGTTTGAACCCATCTTACCCTATATATACATATACATACATATAGATGCTTACATCCGTGTTTGTCAATCAGCATGACATGGATAAACGTACATAGCTATAGGGTGTCCTTGTTAGATGTGGTACAGAGCATGCTTAAGTGGCTATATCTTTTTCTTCATTTTGTTGAGGGAAATATAGGAGCAATCTTATTAATGAAAGATGCCCCTGAACAAAGGAGATGAGGGATATCCTCACAATATTAAAATTAAAAAAGAAAGAAATTGGAAGAGGGAACATGGCCCTTCCTTCAGACTTCCCGATCACTCCCAAACCAATGATTTAATGGTCGAAGGAGTATCCACTCCTAACATCATAGTTACCCAATTGCCTTGTATGGTTCTATGAAGTGCATGTATTGGAAATATCAACACTCTATACTTGCAATTCATGAAGTTGTTTACCAGTTATATAACCAGCTTCAAGCCATTGTGCTCACTTTGAACTTCTGCTAATTTTTTTATAATTATTTGTTTGTCAAAGTTTTTAAATGATGTTATATGTGTTACTGTGTAGTGAAAATACGAAAAATGTATTAATTTCATCGACATACATTCACCTCAACTGTAAGGAGTTCACAAAATTTACTTCAGATCTCTACAGTATAAGCCCGCGTATTCTGTTATCTGGTCCTGCAGGTACCTCCTCCTTTATGACATGCCCAAATTTGTTTCCTTTCTCGCAATTATACAGAGAGAAACTTTTTTTTATATATAATAAATTCCTTCACAGGATCTGAAATATATCAGGAAACGTTAGTCAAAGGGCTTGCTAAAGCAAATGGAGCTAGGTTACTCATAATTGATACACTTCTGCTGTCTGGGGTAAGTTTTTCCCTTTTTCCAATATCTGTCATCTTTGCTGATTTCTGACAGGCAATCATATTTTCCTTCATTGCAGTTATTTGATTTAAATGTGGTTGATATGTTCCAATGATTCCATAGCTTTCTGCTTACTGTTTTTTTCCCCGAAAACTGTGAATATGATTATAGGGATCTTCTTCAAAGGATTTTGAATCCATAAAAGAGGGCGGAAAAACAGAAAAAACGACCCTGTTCAAGCAACGATCTTCTCATACGGAATATGTTCAGCTTAGAAGACCAGCTTCTAGTGTAGAGGCAGATATTGTGGGCACATCGACGTTGAATTCTCAGTCCTTACCAAAGCAGGAGGCATCAACTGCTACATCCAAGAGCTACACATTTAAAGAAGGCATGCTTTTCCTCACTTTATCATACTTCTCTCTCTGAATGTTTGGCACTTTTTAGGTGTCAGGATATTTACATCTAGTTCGCCTGTTTGCTGGTTGAATGCAACAATAGTTTTTGGCCTTTTGGTCATACTCTATATTGCCCAGCTCAATAAATAGATTATATGTCAATTTTTTCTGGAAAAAGGTTGGGCACCAACCTGAATTTTATTGGGACAAAACTGTAGGTACTCTCTGGAGGAGAGAAGGGCATCACAACCCTTGGTCAAACAAAGATAAAAATAAAACCTTGGTTCCAAGAAAAATTGAGAAATTTAAAAAAGAAAAAAGAAAAAAAAGAACAGTGGAGGCAAACTAGCCTAGAATGCCATGAACACTCTTCCTAGTTTTTTTTGGTGATGGTTGGGGGGTGGGGTGGGGAAGGTTGTGTTAACCTTGTTTCAATTTTCAAAGTCATTTTTGTAGATTCAGTAGATTGTGGAAATTCTATCTTTCTTGTGTTTTATTCTTTTATGAATGGAGTCGCCGAAGTAAAGATACAAAAGGAGAGGGGAAGGGACACAAGATCATTCCACAGTCCTTGAGAATCACACACACTCTCTGCCCCTATGCAATGTTAACCCAATTCTTAATAAAGTTACACATTTTCTAGATACGAAGATGAGAAATCTGTGAAATTGTGAATTTAATGTCATTTCTTGCCAGCCAAATTAGGACGAGCTCTTAAATCCTCGCCCTTTTAAGTTATTATAATCTGGATGAGCTCTTAAATCCTTTCAAAAAGAGAGACCAACACCCAGCAAGGAAGAGAATTTGTGTCACTTGCTTTTGTCATCTTTTCTTCTTAGTCTCCTTTTTCTCTCTCACATCTGACCATTAAAAGTTTATGTAAAACCATGCTTCTGACACAATATTTGAGCATAGTTGCGCTGAACACGTATATAGTTAGTGATTTCTACATGAAAATTGCAAAAATCACGGTCTGATTTGCATGTGGCCCCCATCCAGTACTATAAGCTTTTGTGAGATGACTTTTTGAAGATGTAGGAGAGATCTTATTAAGAAGATGGCCCTGAACAAAGGAGGTGAGGGATCTCCGTACAAAATATTAAAGAGAAGGGAAAAATGCATATAACCTCCTGAAAGATTGCATATATCCAGATCAACCCCTCGTTTTTATGAATATCCATATAACCACCTGAAATTACACGGTTAATATACATAACCCCTGCTGTTACCATTCTGAACCTAGTGTGTGGTTAAGTTAACCTCACATGATAAGTTGACCATGTTACCCAATCCCTTTACAACCCAAATACAAACCATGCGCGGGAGTGTGGGCACGCGTGTGGACGTGCGGGAGGCGGCGGTGTCAAGCAGATCGAGGGACTTTTGTATGAAAAATGGATATTTTAGTTTAGACACATAAGTTGTTCGATGAAATGCCAATAAGATATAGGATTTCATGGACCATAAACGGGTTGTCCGAGAAGGTACGCGAGAAGTCAACTACCATCGTCACCCGGACTGTTACAACTCAAACTTCTACTTCAGATGTTTCTGAACTACCCATAGTAGAGAAATTCATACTCTTCTTGGTTATTGTTGGCTCTCTTGGTGGTCAAGTCGGGTTTGGGTTCGGGCGATCTTGTTGACATCGACGGCATTGAATTGGATTCTTGATGTTGTGAAGATTAAGAAGATGATGAAAAGGGTGAAAAAAATAAATGTAATTGTGAACAACAAAGGTTTCTGCTCTATGATTGAATCCATGTTGGGTTGGGGGTTTGAAGCTTCAAAACCCCCAATGGTCAAAATAAGACCGTTGGGAGGAAGAGCATAGAAATTCGGTGGATTGTTGAAGATAGAGCATTTTGGTAATTGGCAGGGACTTTTTTGGATTTTTTCAAAATGTCAGGGGGTTATACGGGTATAAGAATTCAAAGCACCGTTAAGTGACGGAAAATTCCCGGAATATTCTTCAAAAATAGGCAGCAGTTTAACTCAGGGGGGGTGTTTGCTTAATCAGGGCAAAAGGTATGGGATTATAAGGATTTTCATAAAAAAGAGGGGGGGATATGGATATTAACGAAATTTCAGAGGGTTATATGCATTTTTCCCTAAAAAGAAGAAAGGGAAAAGTAGGAAAGCACATTGGAAGAGGAGTTTCCTCACTTCATATCATAGTAACCCAATAAGCATCAAAGAGATCGCCGCTCAAGTGTTTTCCAAGTAAAATATCTTATGTTGGAAGATGCACTCCTTATGGGTCATCCAAATACTCTAGCATACCGCATGGGGGATTGGCCGTTGATATTTCAAATTTTTGTCAGAAGATTGGCTTAGACTAAAAGCCACATAAATGCGCTACATTTTGGATGTTGGATTTAAAAAGGAGGGTTTCTTGTTTAATATTAAAATGAAAAATTCTGAATGATGTGTTACTTTGCAAATTTTAGATAATTAAAAAAATGTGGTGTTTGAAAAACACATAAATAAGGTAACAGCCTACAAAATAAAATTGTAAATGATTTTAATTTACAATTTTTCCATATGTAGATTGTTTATTTTTTTTTTGCTTCCTGTGCTTTTTTTGTTTTGTTTTGGGCATTCCCTTCATTTCTAATAAAATTGGTGATTTTGGGCTTGGAGGGGTCATCTCCTTTAGGTCTTGCTTTTGAAAATTCTATATATTATGTGGTCTTTTTTCCTTTTATTTAGTTTAGGAGATCCCTTGTCTCCTTTTGTTCGAGGGGCATAATTATTCTGAATGTTCCAATCCTTCTTTAAGAAAAGAAGAAACCTCCCTATTTAAACTTTTCCCCTTTCCTACATTTTCTTTTGAACCAAACTTTAAATGAGGTGTGCTCTAAATAGGGGAGACCTGTTATCTCCACTCTACTTTGATGACAACCAACAACCCTGGCCTTCCTCTAGTTGGACATTGGTGAACCTCACAATAGAGGTAGGAGTCATCTCGTTTGGAGGTCTATTGGAAAGGGACATATGGTGATATTGGGCTTGGAGGAGTCATCTCGTTTAGGCCTTGCTTTTGAAATTTTCTTTATTTTTTGTGGTCTTTTTGTACCCTTTTATTTGGTTTAGGAGATCTCGACAAGTCATCTTGACTTGTTTTTTGACCCTCACATCATTATATTGAAAGTTTAATTTTTGACCCTCAAGTCCTACGTATTCTTTGATGAGCTAAACCTTAAATGAGGTATGCTTGAAGTAGCGGAGGCCAGTTGTCTCCACTCTACTTTGATGACAACTAGCGGTCCAGACCTTCCTCTAGCTGGACATCTTTGAACCTCACAATTAGAGTGTGGGGGGTTGGGGGGGAGATTTCAATTGAGTTTTCTCTGCTTTTTGGGGGTTCTTCAATGATGACTTCAAAGTTTAATTATTGTTTCTATTGAGATGCTTTCTGTTCTATTCTCTGTATGATATTTCGTGTTTCTTGTTTTTAGTGTTTTGGTATTTCTTTGGATCAAGTGATATTTGGGATTTGGGATCTCAAATAGGTCTCTATTCATTGTTTTTGTATTTTGTTATGGTTGGCTTCATTGGTTGCATATCTTCTACATTTGTACTGGTCTGATTCTGTTGAAATGATTTTGCATGTTTGATATCCAATGTTGTTCCTTCTCAAGATTTATTTTTTCTCTTTTAAATGAGCGTTCTGTATATCCCTTTAAATGTTTTTTTCTATTCATAATTCAATATAAATTTACATATGACAAAAACATAGTTCTATGCAATTTTAAGATAAGAGCCACTTTGTTACATGTTTATGAACAAAACACAAGTCATTAGGAAGAATGACGAATGACGCAAGCGAGGTGTTACTTGTTAAAATTTTCCTCAGCATAAAATTTTATATACTAAACAATGCTCTCGGTCAATATATCCATGCTTAAAGGAACGTCCTTCTTTGAATTGTTGTACTGCTGACATAAAATAACTAATTTTTTTACTTATTAATTCACCAGTTGAGTACATTAAAATGCGATGGTATCAAGTATTTTACAATTGAGACAAAATTTAAGTTGGATATTTAAAACTCTTAAGAAAAAGCTAGGTGTGAGCCTATGTGTCCAAAAAGATAGTGCATTGTCTTGCTGTTTTTGCTTTTCTTATATTGTCTGAATTGCATGGATGAAACTGTATCATGCAGGAGACAGGGTAAGATACGTGGGTTCACTTCATTCATCGGGATTTCCTCTTCAAGCTACTCAAAGGTATCATTTTTGTTTGGAAGTGGATATAATTTTGAAGAAACAAAGCTCTGACACCTGACTCCCCTCTAGTTTTTCTTTCAAAAAAAAAGAAAGTCCATTGCACAATCGATCACAACAATAATCACCCCTTTCCTACTTCCTCCAACACTGTATTTGCCGATAAAATATGCCTCTCCTAGTCCCTCAAAATATTAGTGATGCTCAGTTAAGAATCTCCTGATAGGTCCTTGTCCTCTGGAAAATGAGTTTATTGCTCGTGGTTCCACAAACACCAATAAACCGCATGCAGAATTAGTCTTAGACCTTGGGTTTCTTTCTTCGTTTCTTCAATCATTTCAACATATGAGATGCCTCTTGGGAGGTGTATGGATTTCCAAGGATGGTCCCAACCTTGTAATAAATCTTCTTACTGAGTCCATAGCTGTAGAAGGGATGTTCACCATTTATTCATGCGTCATACAATCCACTCATCATTTCCATCATTTATTGACTTTTCCCTCCTCACTTTGATAAGGTGTCTGTATAAAGTAAAATCCACATAGAAACTCTCATCTTCAATGGTGTTATGACGTTCCATATTTGGTTGTAGATATTAGTTATCAATAGATCTCAATTTGGAGCACTATTCAACCAATGGTAGAAGCTTTTAACAATGAAACCTGTTCGTAATCGTGGCATCTACTTAATTTGTTTTTTTAGAGAAGGCTTCTGGGTTTCTTGTAGCGTTGGGTATCCCCTTGATGATAACCTCCTCCAAGCCAAAATCTACATCCTGAAGCAATGCAATGAGTGCTTTCGCCTTAGCCATCTTTGATTCCAACAATTTCCTTCGCAAACATAGACAACAGGCAAATTTATTGGTGGTGACCCTCAATAGAGGGGAAGGGAAGAATCCTTGAGTCGCCTGTCCATCCAAATGAAAGTAGATACTCCATTACCAGGCCTGTATCTCACTGCTTCCTTGAAAGCTTTTGCTTGCATTAAGATTTCATTCCATAATGGGGCTCCACCGCTGTGGCTCAATCACCAATATCCCACATCCTTCAATCACCAACTCTATAATGATTCCAGTTCCACCAACATCCTTCACATCCATAGGTAGGGCCTTGGTCTTGTTTAGTCTTTTTCTTGTCATGCTGCTTTACCGATTTAATAAAATCTAATTGGCAATATCCTTGTCCCCAAAAAAAGTGAAATGGAGAATTAGTCAAACACCCATGTACTTGAGGTTAAAATATGTAGAAATGCATACAGATTACTTAGTCAAATACCTATGCTCCACATAAGAATATATAGAGTATACATATTTACATGTTTCTCAAAATGCTGATTTCATTCAACAAATTGACACAATGTATTTGTCTATCACGGGATGGGATTTACCAATTATTATAAATAGTTAACATCCGAAATGGAAGATAATTGTCTTCTCAACAGAGGTAAAATAGAAGCCATCTCCCAACACTAACTTTCCATGTCACACCTCCCTGCTCCACTGAAAAATACAAATCACCCCTCCCTGTCCACCCTCTCATATCACCTTGATGTTGAGCTTACTCCAGAGTTCACAATACAACATTATTAGTAAATCAATACATTTAGTGAGAGTAGTTAGGTTATGTTCTTACAGAATTGTGTAGGTGGGTAACTTGATTTGCCTTCATAAACAGTAGAAAATTTAGGGTAAGATCTGTTTAGTATTATTATTTTTTGGAATAGAGATGGGAGCAATCTTTTAAGAAAAGAAACCCCCTAACGAGAAAAGGAGACGAGGGATCTTCAAACATAGTAAAGGAGCAAAGTAAACCCTTCCTTCACGGGACAATCCCCGCTACAATGATTATCACTCCTTCACACCTCTAGCTATTTGTTACTCATAATATTGGAAGGTGTGTTCATACCTAAAATTATAGTGACCCAATTTCTAAGAAGAGATATGATCGCTGTCCAAGTATTCTCAATTTCTTAGATGAGATGGGGTCTTTATGGGTTATGTGTTGCTCTCTCTCTCACCCCCCTCTGTTCTAAGAAAGAAGAGCCACTCTACACGGGGTTCGTGGTATGCATCATCAAACAGAGATATGATAAATTCCTTAACTATAATCTGTGATCTCCATTATTATTATTTAATTAAAGGGATAAGCAGCTTATATGCTTAGTATATGTAGGGGGCCTACTTATGGTTATCGTGGCAAAGTTGTCCTTGCTTTCGAAGAAAATGGGTCTTCCAAAGTTGGAGTCAGATTTGATAAAACAATTCCAGAAGGTAGTGATCTCGGGGGCATTTGCGAAGGAGATCACGGGTTCTTTTGCACAGGTGATTCTTTGAATGTATTCTTTCAAAATCTGTTCTCTCTCTCTCTCTCTCTCTCCCCCCCCCCTCCCTCCTGATGTTCCATCTTTCTTTTCTTGCAGCTGATTTACTTCGTCTGGATTGTGCTGGTGGTGATGATATTGACAAACTTGCAATGAGTGGACTGCTTGAGGTTAGCTTTCTTCTTCATTTTTTTTTTGGTATGCTTGGCTGATTTTGCAGGTGTTCTTGGTCTATCCTGCTATATTATCCATCTGATTCATCTAGTTATCTCAGGTCATATCCGATGAAAGTAAAAGTGGTCCCATTATTTTGTTTATGAAAGATATAGAGAAATGTATGGCTGGCAATCCTGATGCTTACTCAATATTGAAGAGTAGTCTGGAAGTATTACCTGAAGGAATTGTTGTAATTGGGTCACATACTCAGATGGATAATCGCAAGGAAAAGGTGATCATCTTAGCAACTTGTGTAATTTATGTTAATTCTTGTTGTTTAGAAATTTGCTTTGTTGTTACATATCGTTTATTTTCAGTCTCATCCTGGTGGCCTACTCTTTACAAAATTCGGAAGCAATCAGACAGCGCTGCTTGACCTCGCTTTCCCGGTAATTTTTTACTTCTATATATAGAACATGGAATGAGCCTAGGAAATGCAGAAATTTCTTTATACTATCATTATTTTCCAAAAGGATTTTGGGGCTCTACCTGATTAGATTAAATCAAATGAAATCCTTCGTACATGGGAGACAAGGGATCTCTGTAAAACCAAAAAAGCCAGCAACAAAATCAATGAAATAACACGATGGAAACCATAAAACCTTTAAAAAGAAAGCCAGCAACCACTCAAAATCAAAATGCAATTGGGGGCTGGTTCATTTCCCTGAAGAGTGGGGAATTAATTGGATATCATACTCCAGGAGCGTCCTTTTGCATTTTTTATATTATTGAATATGTTAGTTTTTTATGTGATCATTGTAATGCTGGTGTTGATTTGAACTTAAATTTTTGTTTAATTCATACTCCGTGCTCTAGGCTTTGGCCCTTTGTTTCACATATTTTGTTGGGGATAATGTTACGTACTGTCCCTTTTGCAGTCTTAATTCCAGCTTACACATGTTTTGAATTTTTTAAAATAGTATATCTCATCTAACGAGGTATATGCTTTTATAAAAAATGAAGCATATACTCCAATGAATTGCATAGATACATTTATAGAAAATGTGAAATTTTCTATCGAAGCATATACCTCGTTAATGTAAGTATATGCTTCGGTGATTTTCTACCGACGCATATGGGACTCGAATTGGGGCTAGAAAAAAAAGTGTGTAACACTCTTTTGTTGGTATTGAAGATTTTTCATGATAAATCGTTTACATAGATTGCTTCTATAGAATGTGGCATTAGATCTTGAGTCTCTCCCTCTATAGACACCCCCCCCCCCCCACATCATCCTCACCCTGCCAGGGTAATGATCCTTTGTTCTTCTGAAATTGTTCATTATATCATTAAATAATGAACAAATGTCCCTTGTACAAAAGAGACGAGGGATCTTCAAAACAGGCCACAAATAAAATAAAATAAAATTATAAAAGGCACAAATTTGAGCACTCGATTCAGCTACATAAAAACAAAAGCTTTGCTCAATCACCCATACTTTCCCCTCATCACACTTGATTTTTTACCTGCAAAATGCATTTACCCCGAAACTTAAGAAGATCAATGATGTATGCCCTCATATTCTTCCAATATGCTCGGTTACTTCGGAATATACTTTGTTGTGTGTAAGCCTAATTTCCACACACAATGCATGGGGGGTATCATGATGAGCTTAGCTTTCTTTCTTTTCTCACTTTTTTCTTTTTGATTCGAACCACCTCTAGATTTGATCCACAGTTTGGAATAAGCATTGAGACCCAAAAGTGTCTCCCAATCTATTTCGATTATGGACACTAAACTTACACAAAAAGGATAGATGGTCCACATTTTGTTTTCATTCTCTTTGTGAAGTTCACACCGCATTTCCATCATTTGCTCATTTGCTCTTATTTGTCTTGGTGAGTATCTTATCAAAGCCATTAATCATTTGAATGCATTTCTTTATTAGTGACTTGTTCTCCCAAATTTGTTTAAAATAATAAGCTGTTTGAAGCCCTCTTTGTTGCTTTCTCATTAGCAAATGATAATAGTTTCGTACTGTGAAGCTGGTATCGCTTTGAGGAATCCACTTAAATCATGTCTTCTTTTATCAAGTATAGATGGATTTCTTGGCGAATCATCAATCAAGCTATCACCTCCATTCTTGATATATTAATTCTAATCATCTCACTTCCATAAAAATTCATTTCGAACATGAGAGCATCATGGAGCACATTATAACAAATTTGGAAGCTTTCAATGATGTCTTCTCTCCTTGCTAAAAAGGAATATATCTCCACATTCACTTCCGCCATCACTTGTGTTATTCAATCTCTCAGTCCATCCCTTCTCATTTGCCTTGTGGACCTATCTACACCAGGCATTCGTTAACAATATAGAGGAAGGAGTGTCAACTTCTTCCCAAAGGTTACTTTGTGTTCCAAATGGAACATTTTTCCCCAAAGGTTACTCATTATAGAGGAAGGAGTGTCAACTTCTGAAACCATCTTCACCCAATCTTAAAGGGTGGAGGATATCGCGGCCCATGTGTTTTCCAAATATCTCATTTTTTTTGGAAGATCAAATAGGAGCAATAATATTTTGAAAGAAGTCCCCGAACATAAGGAGACAAGATATCTCCGTTTATATAAAAAGTAAAATAAACTAAAGAACAAAAAACTATGGAACGAACCTCCTCATTGGAAGATGCTTTCGTTACAGTAAACCAAATGCTCCAACAAATCGCATGAAGAATTAGCCGTTGGAATTTAGCTAGATTGATATGGTCACCTCTCTTGCAAAATGGTCATATGGAGACTTGCATTATATGTTAAATAACATCATTTGTTTGTTTACTTGAATTGGTCATTTGCTTTTGTTAGTGGTTGTCAGGTGGAGGGTGAGGAATGATTTTGGAAATGTGAGGAGCAAAAGGACACCGGGGAATGTTCCCCTGAAGTGTGAACATTGACGTGGAACAAAAAGGTGGATTTTTTGGATTACCATGAAGAATGAGCTAAGCGACCAATTGAGGCTAAGTAAGGGGGTACAGGAAAAATGATATTTGATTAAGATGGTTATTCTTATTCAGTATAGGTTCAAGTGCTTCAACCTATACTGAACTTGATCAATCTGAATTAATATTTCCTCCTACTTGCAAATAGCCCAGATCACTTCACTTCTTGTACCAAAAACAATTTTTTCTAAAGCATATTGGCCTTGCCACACAGAGCTTCAATTATTCGACATCTCTCTCAAATTCCTTAATCAGAAGCATAGTTTAAAAAGCATGTGCGGACCCCATGTGCTGTGGGTCCGCATACAGTACATGCGGCCGCATGTACGGTACATGCGGCAGCACATTGTATATTTATTTTAAAAAAAAAAAGTATATGGGCGTTTGAACCTCGTTCAAACGGAATTTGAACGCCAAAGGACCGTTTGAATCCCGTTCGAACTGGGTTCGAACGCGTAAGGTCCGTTTGAATCCCGTTTGAACTGGGTTCGAACGCCTGAAGGGCTGTTTGATTCCCATTCGAACTGGATTCGAACGGCTGACCGCACATGGCCGCATATGCCCCGCACATGACCGCACATGGCCGCACATGGCCGCACTTTGACAGCACTTGAACAGCACTTGGGTGTTGATGTGCGCCGAGAGGGACACATCCGCACGTGCGGCCGCACTTTGAACTATGATCAGAAGGGCCTTGATAGATGTAAGATTGTGAGATATTGAGAATCTGGAATTGGAGGATTTATGCATGGATCCACAGCGTTATAACCACAACCACGGGCATAATTTAGAATTTTGTAAAAAGATAGAGCATTGTCAGATCAGAATTTTTGATATCTAATATTTCGCTTAGAGTGAAGTGATCATATGGAGAGACTTATATTATGTGATAAAGAACCTCATCTGTTCAGTTTACTTGAACTGTCTTTTGGAGTTCTCTCATTGGTGATTGTCAGGTGGAGCGGGAGGAATGATTTTGGAAATGTGAGGAGCACTCCAGGACTGTTTTCCTTGGAGCGCAAACATTGAAAAGTAATGGAGCAGACAGATTCTTGAATTGATGAAGAATGAACAAAGTGAGGGCTAAATAAGGGGCACATGAAAAATGATATTAAGTTAAGATAAGTAATCTTATTCTGGTTTTGGTTCAGATTCTTGAATTTCTCCTACGTGCAACAGCCCAAATCCACTTCACTTTAAGTTCACCCTATCAAAAGCGTATTGGACTTGCTGCCCAAAAATTCATCTTGCTGTTATTGCTTCTTCTGCGATTATATTTATTTATTCATTGGGGGTGGGGTGGGGGGGGGGGGGGGGGGGGGGGGGGGGGTTGGGGGTTGTGGTGGGGTTGACTAACATATTCCTAATTGCCTATATGATTTGATTGGCGGAATTCCGGTGAACCTTTTTAAGATTTTGACTTGCTCGTCAACATAATTTTTTTTTATCAGCCTTCATCATCAGTCAGAAACAGCACATTCAACTCACAGAGGATCCAAAATGTCCCCATATGTATCTTCCTAACTGCCTATATGTTTCTCATGGAATTTTCCTTTTTGTGCAGTTAAAATCATGAGAATTGTTCAATAAAAGGAACATGTTGGATTCCTTCATGACCCATGATTAGTAACTGATTGATGTATGTCTAAAGGCTGGCATTTGGAAGATTGTAAATTTGTGATCATGTCACTTCTTCATCATGCATGCATTTTTTTTAATTGTGTAATCAACAAGTTTATCACAAATGTATACTAAATACATAAAAAGACAGAAGCCCTTTCTTTTTAAGTTGGCTTGTGATGGAAGGCACCTTCAGGGCTCTGCACAAGAAATTGTTGTGCTTATATCTTGATTCTTAGAAAGTTTTTAACAATTAATTTATATTGTGAATAACAAGTCATAATGTGCAGGACAACTTTAGTAGACTACACGAGAGAAGTAAAGAAATTCCGAAAACAATGAAGCAGCTTACAAAAACTTTCCCCAACAAAGTTACCATACAGATTCCCCAGGTTTGGAATATTCATCAAATTATTATTCTAAATTTGTTTATTTTCTCATTATAATTTTTTGAACTGTGAGAAACTGTGGCCAGGATGAAGCTTTACTTCTTGACTGGAAACAACAATTGGATCATGATGTCGAAACTCTTAAGGCCAAGTCAAACACCATCAACATTCGCTCAGTAAGTTTCAATGAATTGCGTAGAAATGCTCTTAATTTATTGGTGATTTTTCCTGCTATCTATTTATTGTGCATTGATTGCTGTATTTAAATCTCAAGTAAATGGGAAGGTAAATTAAAAGATGACACTTATTTTAATAGTTTACAAGTATATCACAATCGTTCCAGACCTTGTCTCAGATGCGACCCTGTGAACCCCATAAATTTGGGAGGGGAGTGTTTTTTGGTTGGCATGGAAAACAGTCGCCAATGGCCAATTCTTACCCCATTTTGTGTCGGATCTCCTACACGAATTGACACAACCAACACGACATTATACGAGTCTAAGTGAGGGCATTAAGCCCCACCAGTTTTTCGGTCACCCCGTCCTCCAAAAAAATTTGGGGTGGGTGACTGACTGGAAGAAACGAGAGGAACGGGGAGAGAGACTGAGAGTGAAAGGAAGAAAGAAAGAGGCTGGGGAGGGCCGCGGTGGTGGGTGGAAGGCAGCTGGTGGAGGAGGGGGAGAGAGAGAGAGACTGGGGAAGGGGGACCTCCCGTCGCCGCCCTCCTACTCTGCAGACTCTTTCTTTCTCTCCCTCCTCCTCCGGCTACCCTCCTCCACCAACAATACTAATCATCCTCCTTAAATTCTCTTCTAACCTTCCTAGATTCTCTATCATTGGAAAGCCTTGAACATAGTCATTTCCATAGTTGTCTGGGCGGCTAGGCGAGCCTAGGTGTGACTAGGCGGCGCTTAATTAAGATTTTATTATTTAAATTGATAATTATATTAAAGTTATTTATCTGTTTATCCATTCTTTAATTTTTTCAAAAATACTACTTAAAATGAAGAAATGTTATTTATAAATAAAAAACATATGGAAGTAATTTATTGGTGCATGTCCATTTCAACAAAATTAATATAATCTAACCCTAGTAGCATTAAAGAAGGAGAAAAGGTGGAAGAGATTGAGAGAGAATGAGATAAGAGTTCAGAAATTTTGAAGAGAGATATGAGGGAGAGATAAAAAATCATAGAGACTCATTTGGGATTGAGAGAATTCGTTGCACCGTTGACCGCAGGGTAGGTGATGCTTCAATCTTTTGATCGTGTTTTTTTTATTTTATCTTTTATTTTTAAGGTTAGGCGAGGGATTGGGCGGGCTAGGCGTGATTAAGGCGGGTAGGCGGGCCTAGGCACCCGCTTAATTAACATGCTATTAGGCGGGCGGTTGCCTAGGTCTATCTGGACCGCCTAGTCGCCTAGGCGTCGCCCAGACAACTAAATAATCTAAATAATCTTAATTAACATGCTAAAGAGAAATGCCTATGGACCGCCTAGTCGCCTAGGCGTCGCCCAGACAACTAAATAATCTAAATAATCTTAATTAACATGCTAAAGAGAAATGCCTATGGTCATTTCTCTTTCATGCCATTCTAAATAATCTCAGCAAAGCTGTAACTAAGCTCTTCCCTGTAGCACCTCCAGCCAAAACCAAACCTCCAATCTATCTCGCACTTCAATGTGAATTTCTTCTTGGATAATTTTAGCCAAATTAATTTGATTTCCTCTAGCCTGTTAAACTGTATATAGATCGTGGTTTGATTTCTAATCTCCTGCTCCTCATAATACCTTGCCATTAGAACTCTTCTCATATTAAAGACCCAACTACAGGTAGGGTTGTTTGCCCAGGAAACAACCCTTGTTCTTTTTTATTTTTTTACTCTTTTTTATTTGTTCAAAGATCTCTCATTTCTCCTTATTCGAGGGACAACATTTTCTAATATGATTGGTCCAACATTCCTGTCAAAAATAAAAAGGACTTAGCTGCAGGATTACACTGGATATTTTTAAAACAAATATCAAGAAGTGGGGTTATTCAAGGACACAGGTAGCAAAATTTTCTGGTCAATGTTCCATAATTTGGCCGAGTATGGCTTTTCCATGATACATATTTGTTTTGTATGGAGCTCAAGTGGGGTTTGTTGGGTGCATCAGTAGTAAAAAGGCAGTTCTGTAAGTGGGTGATTTAGTTCTGTAGATTATCTGTCTTTTATGTGTGTCCATACGTCCAAGGCCATTTTATATATGTGTATGCAGGTGGTGGTTTGCTTCTCTCAGTATGTAATGACAACTTGGAGAGAAGCATGGTAGTATGATTTTCCATGATGATCACCATCCAACTATGACGTGTGGCATGGCACATATGATAGTTTAATGAGTGATAACCGTGACCAATTTAAGATGAAGCCGCATGCTTGCACAATTTTCAACTAGTCATGATTTCTGCTTCATTGAATTAAATTTCCATCTACTGCATTGGGAGTCGGTTTTTCATCCAATTTTTTCTGTATATGTGCATGACCTTATCTAAGATTAAATGTACCACACACTTTTAACGAGGACAAAAGTTATTGAATAATAATGACATTTTTATTCTTTTGAATATGGGTAGTAAGATCAACCGAAAGTTAGTGCATGAGCACATCAAGGGAGGGAATTCCTTCCCAGACCAGAAATTACAACCATGGAACATTGAAAGATGTTCTGATCATATAACGAGCACACACTATTAATTTTCCACCCCTTTGCACTCGAACCATGTATTGTTGATATGCAGTATACTCAGTATCATAGTCCTCCTGCAGTTGCTAATTGGCTACATTGATTGGGTCCTTCTGCTCCATGTTGCAGGTGCTAAATCGCAATGGTTTGGAGTGTCATGACTTGGCAAACATATGTATAAAGGATCAAGCACTTACAAATGAAAGTGAGCATTGATTTGGTTGCTTGTCACACTTACTGCATTATGATTACTTGGCAAATCTTGTCTGCATTGCTTTACTAATTGGCTCCTTTTCTAGGTGTGGATAAAATTGTTGGTTGGGCTATCAGTCATCATCTCATGTCAAAACATGATGAAGCATCTCCTAAAGATGGAAAACTTATACTTTCCAGTGAAAGGTCGATTTTGTGTTCACAGAAGTGTTAAAAAACATGTTGATTGTTTTTTCCTTCCTTCTTAAATATTCTTCTTATTGACTTGCACAGTATCATGCATGCATTCAACATTCTTCAGAGCATCCAAAGTGATTCTAAGAGCTCAAAAAAATCACTCAAGGTGATTCATTTTAACATTTCATTTCTCCTGTAAGTCATTTAATAGTGCAGTATGAAGTTATATTTCAATAGGCTGCCTGGATCTTGTATCTTTGTTTTTTTATAGAGAAGATGGGCATGAGCCTTGGAACTTTTATTTAAGTAATGGCCAATGCCCTTGAAATCTTGTAAATTTGTTGAAAATGCGAAATTGTGCTTTAAAATCAGTGACACTTCTGAGGTTATAGAGCTAACTTTTGATGAGTTTTTGTTCCGAGCCTCTTGCAGGATGTGGTTACTGAGAATGAATTTGAAAAGAGGCTTCTAGCTGATGTTATTCCTCCAAATGACATTGGTGTTACTTTTGATGACATTGGTGCTTTGGAAAATGTGAAAGATACGCTGAAGGAGTTGGTGATGCTTCCTCTCCAGAGACCTGAATTATTTTGCAAAGGACAACTGACAAAGGTTTTTGACTTTCTCCCGCTGAGAGTGTGTACTTTTATAGGATTGGATGGGATGGAAATAAGATGCTACTAAAGTGCTCTCGCTCTCATAGTTAAATTTACTCCTAATATTTATGTTTGTTTTACTATCTCATTGTTATAGTGTTTTTTATATCTGTATTCATTTTTCATGTTGACTGTTGTCCTGGTCTAAAAGTTGGTGGTAAAGACTGGGCTGCAAATAATCCATCCCAAAGTTTCTGTTCAATAATTTAACTTAGGGGGGTGTTTGGGTAAGAGGAATAAGGAAGGAATTGGTGGAAATAGAGGAGAATAAACAAAAAAAGGTGTTCCTCCACTAGTATAAGGGTGTCTACTTGTCAAATCACATGTTATCACCTCTTATACATCAATGAGCTCACATGTCAAATCAAATTTTTACACTTTATTCACATTTTATTCTTCATCAACCAAACAACTCAACATTTATTATTACGTTTCCCATTGAGAATAACAAAAAACACAATCAAACAGAAAATCACATGTTCCATTCATAGAGTTATCTATTCCTAGAATAGGTATAAACCCCATAATAGCTTATGTCTATCCAAACGGACCCTTAAGATTTAGGTGGGTTCCACTGTTCCATCAATTTTCATGGCAACATGTATAGCACAAGTGATGTATTTATTGTTTCCTTGCCTGTGCAAGATGCTTATAAGAAAATGTTACATCTCTCCACTTTGAAGACCATGGTTTGAATTATTATAGTTATGGATACAAAATCTGTGTATGTGAATTATGCAGAACTCTTGGCCTTAGCTCGAAGTTCTGAGTGTCTGTGAAACAAAGATTTGTTATTGGGCATTTCATAACGAAGATCTTGAACAGCTAGATCTTATTATGTGTGACTTGAGTTATCAGTTCCATATATATATATATCGTATAATTTACATTGTTTAGCTTACTTTAATTTTTCTTGTTGCATATGTGGTTATTATTTCAAGATATGCTGTTCATTTTATACATGTTTGAAATTAGGTGAAGTTAGACTGCTGTTTAAGTGTGTCTGGTAGCACAGAATTGAAAATTCCTCTAATCAAAATTTTCGCTTAAGTAGGGGTTCTGGAGACTCACATTCAAATATAAGACCTTGGAGATCCATGGTTAGGGAATATTCAGTGGCCATTAACACATGCATATCATAATACACAGAGCCTTGTCCCAATTTTGGTGGGACCGGATTCTTTTACATTGCCTGTTCCAAACCTAGGAGACAAATTCCCCCACAAGATTGAGAATCTTTTACAACTGGCTGTCACCTTGACATTAAACATTGCTTAAATAATTATATTAAGTTGATAATGTAGGGATTTGTCAACCCTGACAGAACAGGATATCAAATTAGCAAATTAACCAACAGACCAAGTAGGAAGGTATATGTGTGAAAGAAAGTCATAGCTAAAATCAATTTCCAGAGGTAATATAAGAGACTGACACCAATACACCACTGCAGACATTTAGAAACATTGGTCATCTATCCGCAAAAAATCAGTTGCAAGGATTATATGTCTCCATCATACTATATCTTTGACAGCTTTGTAGTTAGAACAGATTCTTAAACACTGTCACTGGTTACATTCTTACATGCAAGTCACTGGTTACAAATCCCTTAGCTGTTGGTCAAATCCCTTAAAGAATGTGACGTAAATTGTTGGCAAGGATTTGTGTGTGTATGGTATAGAGTAACGATTGCTAAGGGTTGGGGAGATTGGGAGATTTGTGTTGTGTATGGTATAGAGTAACGATTATGTACTCCTTCGGAGTTTAATCTTCAGATGTGAAATGCAATATTTTTTTACCCATGCAAATAAATACTGAGTATACTTGCTCAATGTGATTTTTTTTTTCTTCGTATGAAGATTTTGATAAACAACTTTGATTTTTAGTACCACATTCTGATTCATTATCCATATAAATATTTTGATAAAATATTGAGTTGATTGGATGGTTATAAATAACCCATCCAAGGGGTACGATGGTTTGTGATGTTTTCCTGAGCCTAGGTGGGACAGGAGTGGTTGTCTCTGATCAGTGTGATTTACTGTGGGAAGAATTATTCGACAGTTTCTTTTTTCTAGTGGTGTATGTGGCTAAAGTACATGATCTATGCCCGTCTAAATCTAGAAAGTTGATATTTTAGGTTAGATTGGTCATGTGGTTGTCTGGGAGACCCTTCAAAAGCCATTCTTATTATTTGTCCTCTCTATCTCTTGAGAGAAAAAAAAGTAGGATTTTGAGTTTATTATGCTAGTGTACCCAATGATTTTGCTATAGTTTGTATCCCTGCGATGAATGGTTCCATGTTCTTGCTCATTGAAAATCAAGATTATTTTATCAATGAATCACAAAATGATGATTTTATTTTGTTTTGATATGAAATGTGTCAAATTATATGTTCTGCTTTTTCCTTTGTGTACGCTAAGCCAAACCTTTATCCCTTCATCTGATATAATGAAATAAAATGTTTAATTTTTACACGTGTCATTGGTAAAGTACTTGATCCTTCATGTATGAGCCTTGTTAGTAACTTCTTTTCATAGATATTCTTGCAGAAGTTGTAAAGATACCTCTTCTCGGAAGTGTAACATGGCTTCCCAGTTTGAGCATTCAGCAGATTTTGTGGATTTTTTAGATTGATGGTTGATGGGACTTGGATATTATCATGAAATTCCCATGACATTGCTATGAAATCAATTAATATGTACTTTATGCTTTCAAATGTTGCTTTGACAGATCAGATCAGGGTTCCTTGCCATGTGATTATCTGACTTTCAGTCTCAGGGGACTTAACAGATTGTAACTATATTTTAACAATGGAATTGTATAGGGCTATGATTGTTATGTATCCGTAAAAAAATTACTAAATAATTTTTTTGGATTTACATTTTATGTTTACTCATTAGTAATCTTGTCCATGTATGTTTCTCTTAATTGTTTTTGCTTCATTTAATAGATTTCCCTTGCTCTTCGTCCTTCCTCGAGTTTCAACCATTCTAAACCCAACAAAATGGAAATTCTTTGCAGCCATGCAAAGGAATATTGCTGTTTGGTCCACCGGGTACAGGAAAAACGATGCTTGCCAAAGCTGTTGCAACAGAAGCAGGTGCAAATTTCATCAATATATCAATGTCAAGTATCACTTCCAAGGTATTGTTGTACATGCAGAACAACAGTTCAGCATTTTCACATCATTGTTTATTTCTGTATCTAACTGACATTTCTTTTTTCTTTTCTTTGATTTTGGGTAACTAGTGGTTTGGTGAAGGGGAAAAGTATGTTAAAGCTGTATTCTCTTTGGCAAGTAAAATTGCTCCCAGTGTTGTTTTTGTCGATGAGGTTAACTCTCTGAACTAAGACATGCGATATGTGTTCATTTGTTTTTCTTTGCAACAGTGCTGTGATGCTCATCTATAATGAATGATAATTATATTTATTAATCGTATGACCTAGTTGATGCAATTTTATGCAGAAGTATAATTTGATCTTCACTTGTGTGTTTCCCCATGAAAGGTTGATAGCATGTTGGGTAGGCGAGAAAATCCGGGGGAACATGAAGCCATGAGGAAGATGAAAAATGAGTTCATGATCAACTGGGATGGCTTGCGTACAAAAGATAAAGAACGTGTACTGGTACTTGCTGCCACCAATAGGCCATTTGACCTTGATGAGGCTGTTATAAGGAGACTACCACGGAGGTAAATATATTATATGGAATGCATAATAATAATTGAATTGGTCCAATTTTAATATAAAGAATTTATGCAGGCTCATGGTAAATTTGCCTGATGCTGCGAATCGAGAAAAGATTCTTAGAGTAATATTGGCCAAAGAAGAATTAGCTTCAGGTTTTGATTTGGAGACAGTTGCTAACATGACTGATGGGTATTCTGGAAGTGATTTGAAGGTTGTCTTTATTTTCTTGCAAATTTTATTGTGCCAGATCTTAGAAACTTCTCACAATCCCAAGTTCTCATGATTCTATTTTATTGTCAGAATCTTTGTGTCACTGCTGCGCACTGTCCCATACGAGAACTTCTGGAAAAAGAAAAGAAAGTGAGTTACAAATATTATTGCCTTTATTCTATGTTTGTGCAATTCATTTTCATCTGTGGTATGTCCACTGTCTGTGTTTCTCCACAAATAACGTCGCCATCAGAATTCTGTTTTGTATATTATAATGTATTGCCCTTAGCATCTCCGCTTTGTCTTTGTGTCTGGTGAAATAGAGACTAATTTAATGCTCACCTTATGCAAGTTTACTGTTCTCCTGTTGTGTGTCACCAGTCTTCTTGCTTGCTCATTTTATATGAATCCCAGAAACAAGTTTAGATGTTTGTCATCAGCTTCTGTACATTAAAATGTATTGCCCTTCACATCTTCGATTTGTTTTGTGTGCCTGGTGAATTAGAGAGTAGTTCAATGCACCTTATACAAGTTCACTCTTCTCTATTTGTAAGTCACCAGTCCTCTTGCTTGCTCCTTTTATCTTAAGGGCATGACTATCCCCACCACTTGTTTTTCTAATCCCACTAACACCACCCCCAAAATTTGTTAATCCTAAACCCACCCCCTATTATATATCACAAACACATCAAATCCTAAACCCACCATGTCACAGATCTCTCTCTCTCTCTCTCTCTCTCTCTCTCCCTCTTTTCTCTCCTCTCCTCTCCTCTCCTCTCACATACCCATCCGTTAGCATCCTCATCGCCGCCGCTAATTCCCCCACCCCACCATTACAGCCGCATGTCCTCCTCTTGAACTGCGGTGGATAAGGGCTGTTGTGGGTGGTCGGCTTGGGCGGCAGTGGAGGGACCATCTTGGATCGGAGGGCAGTCGGGATCTTGAATCGGAGTCCGCCGCCACTTCCGTTTCAAGACCCCCCCTCCCCCATTCTCCACCCAAACCCATCCCCACCGTCCATTGACCCAAACCCACTGTCAACACCCACACCCCCATCGCCCACGTTGGCGTCCCCGTCAAAGTACACTGTGAACCTCCCCTTTGTTAACTCCACCGTCTCCCCTCCGTCCACGTGCCACCCAATGGCCTTCAACATCATCGATGGCCGAGACGTCTTCTGGGTGGTGGTCGTTTGAGATGTGGTGGTGGTCCTTCATAGGAGGAGATGGGTTAGTGGGTCTGTGGTGGCGGGGTTTGAAATGGGCGGCCCTGATTTGCCAGAGGGCAAAGACTGAGGGCGGTGGTGGTGAGGATGGTGATCCATGCCCAACATCTCCTCGTGAGCCCAACAAGGCGGTGGGGGATGACAAGACGACAGTGGGATTAATGTTTCTCAAACCCAATAGGATATATATAGAGGAAAATTTTCGTAAGTCAATTTTTGCGGACGCCCGGTATGTGCGTCGATAAGGGATGTATATGCATCGTGTATGTGCATCGATAAAAAGAGTATATACATAATTAAAGGAATTACATGATAAAAAATAAAACATAAATGTGCATTAGGCATGCTGGTTATGTGATTTTTTATTTCTTTTTATCATGTAATACCTCTAATGAGGTATGTAATCTTCAATGAGATATATGCTCTCTTTATCGATGCATATACCCATTTAAAGATGTATACGTGTCCCTTATCGACGCATATACCTGACGTCCGCAAAAACTAAATTTTGTGGACGCCCGCCTAAGATGCCCCCCCCCCCCCCTTCCTGTGTGTGTGTGTTATTTTTTTGGTTGGGAGATCAGAGAATTAATGGGTGGGGATAGATGTTCCCTTATCTGAATACCAAAAACAACAAACCTTGGTGTCCTTCAACTAGACTTCGTCCAAATTCCCCTTTTGCCCATGAAATTTCATATTGATTATTTGTATTGATATGCGGTACGCTAAATGGCTTTGGATGCCTTGAAACTCATATTTTTGGATTAGTTTTGCAATTAAACCAAGAAAGTATCATCTTGAGTTTTTTTTTTTTTGAAAAGATATAGGAACTTTTATTAACTAAAAGCCCCTGGACAAGAGGAGACGAGGGATACAAAGAAATGAAAATTCGAAAATGATTAGATTCCTAATGAAAAAAATTCAAATAAAGCTAACTCCTCACAAACTAGGATAGACCCATGATAAATGAAAGATTTTCAACTTGAAGAATTAGCTTCACCCAATCTCGAAGCGAGAACGAAATAAGAGCCCAAGTATTATCCACATACGCTCTTTTATTTTTAAAGATAACATCGTTCCGTGTCGACCAAATACTCCAACAACTGCTTGAGGAATAAGTCATTGAAATTCTTTATGATCTTGAAGTTTTTGCTTGAAATTCTTTGTTTCGCAGACTCAATATCATATGATTTAGTTGGAAATAATAATAGTAGAATGAACTTGTTGATTAGCCTCGAGGTGAATCAGGGTTGGCAACCCAAATGGCATTCTAATGTGTCAAATTGTCAATGGCTTGCTATATCCTATATGACATTATTTGAATACGGCTAGGATCATTACTAATGTACATGGAACATTCCAGGCGGTCTTTCTGTGGAGAGCTTGTGACATGGAAATACATCTTAAAAATGCTAAATTGCACCCTTTCAACTCATTTTCTCTTGAAAGCCCAATATTCATTTTAACTATCAAAGGGCTATTTTTTTCCTTTTTTTCCATGTGAGTGAGAACATTTTGTCTTCTTTTCTGTGTTACAACAAAAACGCTTCTTTATTTTCCACAGCTATGGTTACTGGCCATCTCAAATTAGGAACATTTATTCCCACAGCTATGCTGCCCTTAGTTTTTCTATAGTTATTGGTACACATATCTTAAATCGGCTACATAGGTGGTTCAGGCATCGCACTTGTTGTAACTTTTATCTATTCAGCTTCCTGTTTCAACTTGGTCTATTTTTTTACAAAACCATAATTATGCTCTCCCTTTTAAAGGCAGGGGTATTTTTGCTGCGCCAATGACAGGTGGAATCAGTGGTAAAATTAGTTACTATGTGCAAATGTTTGTGAAAACATTTATTGGAAACTGCAAATCATTTGTTTAAATGATAACTTGACTGCTACATAGCAATGCTGTTAGTGGCATTCACATGGCCGCGTCCTTTTTGTTGTTCAATGATACATCATAAACGGTGTCACTCGAGTTTTTCAATTTGCAAACTGTGATATGAATCTTGGATATTTCATTTGTTGTCACACACTTGTGTCCTCGCCAATTATTCTTTGTTTCTTCTGTCAAATGTCAAATATTTATGTAGATGTTCCTATTTTTTGCAGGAGAGAAATTCAGCTTTAGCTGAAAACAGATTGCCACCTCCTTTGTATGGAAGTGATGACGTCCGTCCTCTAAACATGGATGACTTCAAATATGCGCACGAGCAGGTACACAAACCTTTTCCTCCAGCAGAAAATCCAATTATAGTTTTAATTTGTGGAGGGAATTCTGTATATCAAAAATACTTATATTTTTCAGCCATCAAAGATTTTCATGCACATCTGTCCTTGTTTTATAGGTCTGTGCAAGCGTGTCATCCGAATCCACAAACATGAATGAACTTCTCCAATGGAATGAGCTTTACGGGGAAGGCGGATCAAGGAAAAAGAAAGCGCTCAGCTATTTCATGTAGTGATTGCATCTCTGTATCTGTATAGGTCTTCTGGTCCCACCAAAATTGCAGGGAAGCCGCCCCCGCCAAGATCAGTTATTTCAAGTACTTGATGTTGACCTCCAGATTATAGGTTCCTCATGTATTATAGTTTCTCATCTATCAATATTTATGTCAAAATTAACTTATGTCGGTTAATTAAATGTATGGATGTGAGTTAAGCAAAGCTTTTTTTGGCCTATCGTGATTGGCACTCGGATGACATTGTCCAGGAGGCTTGATGTGTACATACAGTCCATCCAGTCACTGGAACAAACAATGCAACATAGAACACCCCCCAACTTCCCTATAGGTTGATTCTGCATACTTGCTTGTTATGATATGTATATGATGTCTGTATTAATTAAATATTATAGTTAACCCTCCATCTCTCTGTCTACATATAGGTGGGATGGCACTGCAAGGCTTGTCTAATTTTATCTGGAGTTCATCAGGGTGAGTTCAGCTTTAATAATATTGAGTTTTTTTTCCCCTTGGTTTTGTTGGCAGGTTACCTTTATATCTCTAATTGGAATATAATATGAGATGCATAATGTTTTGCAGTCTTATGTATAGTTCTCACATAATTTTTTTATTCTTTTTGAGGCATATACCCTTGTAATGGAGCATAAAATTTTATAAAATGAGGTACATAATCCCAATCTAACATGCATAAACCCCGTAAAGAATAACTGATTTTTTTATTCTTGTTAAGGTTAAAACATTCTAGTCCCACTAAACATGGGTAAATCCATATAAGTTTGTGTAAACTTGTGGTTGGACATACACGTCTTTTAAACAGTTATGGTTAGTTCATTTAATCTTTGAGTTTAATTTTCATCCATTAACAGAATATTCCATTCATATGAATTTGTTCTTGAGCCCAGTTTTACTTTTCTTCTCTTTTAACCGTTCCTTTCTTGCATTCATCTGCCTTTCTTAACCTCTTCTCATCAATTTATTGTAATAAAATGTTTTGTAATGCGGAGAACAATCTGTGATGCAGAGAGATCAATTAGGATTTTTATTTTTAAGGAAGAGTAGTATATCTATGATCCGATTTCAATCCAAGTATTCAAATTTGGGATGGATCAAATCCAATAGATAATATGTAAAGAATATCGAAACAAATTAGAATGCTTTAGAGGTTGGAGAAAGCTTCTGAGGATGACATGTAACTCACCGTGGACTCCTTTCCGCGTAAGCTTCAACAGAAATCATAATATAGGTTTTTCTAATTTTTTGGGGGTATAATAGTTAAATTACACCCATAGTTAATTCTAATCCTAGGTGAGTTAATAGCAGTTAATAGTAGGGATTCATATGACATTTTTATGTTTGTAAGGACATGTATGTCATATCTCAAGTTTACAAGGATTTATGTAGGTTTATAAGTGTGTAGAGATTTAGATATCTTTAACCTTACACTTCAATGAATTGTATAGGGATGGCAATGAGTTGGGTTTTATTGGTAACCCGACTTGATTTGCTCCTATTGAGGTGGGATTGGATTCCATGTATTTCAAACCCGCTCTAACCCGTCCCAATCCGTGTAATATATGGGTCGGATTTGAGTTTTATGTTTAAAAGCTAACCCAACCTACAAACCCGATCTATATTCAGTCATCAAGATTTATGAACTATAAATGAAAAATAATTCCTATTGTTAAAAATTTATCATCATTATTTTTCTTCTCCATTCATTTATTCACATTCATCTCATGGTGAAAATTTAAAATACACACCTTTATAAAAATTAATCATATGTCAAAAGATATTTGATTTTTTATAATATTTTATCTTTCCCTTTTTCCTTTCAACATATAAGTTAAAAAAATTATTTAATTGGGTTTATATGTAATTTTGAATGAACTATTTGTAGTATGTATTAAAAGATATTTTAATTAATTTTCAAATATAATATGTATTGGATGTCATGAACTATTTATGTTTTTGTATTTTGATATATTAATATTTTTATGAAAAAACAAATTGAAGTTTTTATATGAATGTAATGTAATCTGCATTCATGTAAAAAATAATTTAATTTATTGTATAATTTTTTATTACATTAACTATAGGGACCAAATAATCCAATTCACTTTAAACGGGGTGAGATGGGGCGGATATGGATTTCAAGATGTAAAATCCAAAATGTAATGAAGTGGATATGGATTTCAGGTTATAAAAAAACGAGGTGGGGTGGGGCAAATATGGAGTCTAATATTGGAGAGACGAGTTGGGTTTGGATTATGTTAAATCCGACTCCAACCGGACCCATTGTCATCCCTAACATTGTATGGACTTGCTTATAGAAATGAAAAATTGTGTGTTTTGTTTAATGAGATATATATCTTGTTTCACTATTACATGTGACAACGCCCACAATTGTTGAGGACAGCTCTGTATGTGGTCTTCACGTGTTTTGATTTTTTGAAATAAAATTTGTTTTGTAGTGCATTCCATCCTTTTGAAATAACCATTAAGTAAAAAAAAAAACAGTTTTGGTTAGTAATATATATAAAAACAATGTGTATTAAGTCTTTTACATAAGAATAATTGAATGTGGATTGAATAACAATCTGTACCATTGAATAGCCTATCTATACACACACTTAATTCTAAACAAACTTGAAAGTCAGTGAATTCTCAGTGATTGAATAATTATCAATCTCCACAGCAGCAGCCACTCAGAAAACTCCCCACCTTTCACATTGTATGATGTATGAGGCCATACACAACCACAACACCCATGATAAAACAATGATCCACACCAGGTTCCATCATTAATGACAGCACATCTTCTCCCAAAACAGCTCCTCCCGCCGATTGTTTTCGTGTTACCTTTATTATTGTTATTGTTATATTTAATGTTAGACAGTATTTTCTTATTATTTTTACCCTTATTATTGTTATTGTTATTATTAATAACAATAAAAGGATAATTATAATAAGTTTCATAACAATAATAATAAAAATAATAAGATTAAGAATAACAATAATAATAATAATAGCGATAATAATAACGTTGTTTAATTACCACAAATGAAACAATAAGAATATATGATGATGATGATGGTATTATTATTAACAATAATAATAAGAAGAAGAATTATAATAAGTTTCATAACAACAATAATATCCTTAATAAGATTAAGAATAACAAAAATAATAACAACTTGAATAACAACAAGAAGAAGAAAAATATAACAATAATAATATCTTAAGTAACAATAACAATGGTGAATAAAAGTAACAAAAACAGTAACATTAAGAATAACAATAATAATAATAACTTAACAACTCTTAACATTAAGAATAACTTCAATAAGAATAATTATATATTAATGATAAGAACAATCTTCTCAAGGTAAGTTAGAAGAGGTCCCTCCGATGTCCCAAAAAAAAAAAACACTAACCTGGGCTAGAAGGCCATCCTCCATGTCCACCACCTTGAAAGCAGACTTGCCTTCTATTCTCAAACAATGGGTCTGAATGTTGTTCACCCTCCCAACTCTAACTTCAAAAACAGTACCGCTAGAGTTCTTCAATAACATCCTACAATGCCTCCTGACTTCGAACCATGTCGTTGAATCGCCATCGCATCTTTGGCCTCTCCATCTACCAAACAAGCTCAGTTTCTGCATTGTTTGGGGTATTTGCTTAGCTTTGATTCCAATAACAGTTTAATTAAGTTCATAAGCAAAAACAACTTACCTTTCTTAGTATCTTAAACAAAACTTTGCCATCCATGTCCATGAGATACGCTTCATCTCCACGTTTACAATTGTAATTGTTGACTCGATATCTGATTCGCCCCTTCGAGTCATAGATGGTGCATCCGTTACCGTTTAGTATTAATGATTTCATCCATATCGTAAACGTTTCTCTTCTCAAAGAAATGTTTTCTGAAGTATTAGTAGTAGTAGTAGTAGTAGAAGAACAATGAGGATGAACCTTAGTCATTGTGGATGGTTGTGTTGTTCTTGAGGGTTGAATCTATAAGATTTGATTATTCTATGTAATGTGATTATATTGATTGTTCTAGCCATAATATATACTATGTTTGAATCAACACATTTTACCCATGGAATTCCTATATGCTTTGTTTATTAGAGAAGATAAGCTATTGTTTATTAGATTAAACCTTATCTCTACGACGGTCTCCCTAAGCAATTAATGCTTGTCTTCTATGTTGCACCAATGTTGAAGTATTCCAAGTCCAACATTTGTTTTTCCTTAAGTTAGTATTGAATCATTTTAGGGTCCATTTGTGAGGAAGAATTTTTATATTATTGACATAAGAAATGATACAATGAAACTACTTATGTGATGCCTTCGATTACTGATTATTCAAGCTTTAATTAATTAATGAAAGGTATGCAAGCTTGTCTGGTCTAGAATATCTTATGGACTAAGAATAAACAAACTCCTAAAATATATATAAGACATATATATCCAAAAACAAAATTTTGGATAAACACCAGCACTTTTTTTATTTGGAAGCCTTTCCTAGATGAGACCTTAATTAAAACAACATTAGTGTGGGTGTTTGGTCCGTAAGAAGTTCATTAGATATATTATATAAAAAATTGGGAAGGAAACACAATCCATTTTGGCTGTGTTTAACCCCTTCAATTTGTGGGAGTCATTGACTCTGACCACATGAGGAATATGCTATGTCTTCTTCTTCTTTTTTTCTAGGTAAAAGTGAATATGTTACTCTTCAAATGATTTGAAGTTGAAGACTAACATATTGGTGTTTGGCATTTTTCTCTGTTCTCTGTCACTCCATTCGAATTTGTACATAAAAACTAAATAAATAAATAAAAACATATTCATGTTTCAAGACTAACATGAATATGTTAATTCTTCAAATCAATTTTTTTTCCGTTAGAGGTTTCGGTTGCCCCTAGATGTGAGGTTAAAACGCTGAAATTCTTAAAATCCTATGTTCTAAATTCAACTTTTGAAAATTGTTGTTTTATTAACTTTTTAATTACTAGATTTTTTAACTTAAAAGGTAAGATAATGATTTGAAAAGCTAAACATTGAAAATGTGTTTGAATCCGCGTTTAAGAATCTTTGGCTTTTTTAATGCAAAATCTACCCAAATACAGATTTAAATGGTCAAATCAGTTGGAGATTGGATGAGATTGGTTTTTGAATGATCACCATCTTTCATTCATTCATTTTGAATTTTATATTTTTGGTACATAGGAATCTTCTTTTATTTTGAATTCTCATGCTTTGTTGAGGCAAGTCCCTCGGTCTAAATATTTATTATAAGCAAAGTCAAAAAAGTTTACAAACAAGGGGCTAGTAAACCAGGTATTGTTGAACCAATGGAAAATGACAAAACTTATTTAAAAATGTTTACTTGGTTTGATTTCTAATGCAAATCAAAATCTCAATTTCTGATTCCCAACAAAAAAAAAAAAAAAAACTCAATTTCTGATAAAATTCTTATCTCATTGCACCCTCATGCTCAGCCTCAGTTGGCCATGAGAAGGCTTGTGTGAAAACACATCTTTTTTTTAATTCTTTTTTGTTTTACTTTTTTTTTTATAAATATATATATATTTGTGCGGTTTACGGTTAGGTGCGGTGCGCGGTCGGTGCGGTGCGCGATCACGGGCCGTCGATCACGGGTCCATCGCATCGGACGGTCGGGTGCGATTCACATCGACCGTTGGATGCGATGGACCCGCGATCGGACGGCTCACGTCGTAAACCGCACCGACCGCATACCGCACCTAATCGCGACTATATATATATATATATATATATATTTGATAAAATAAAATCATATACCTTGGTCTATATGAATTAAAAAAATCAAAACAAGTATAATTAGAATTGAAAAAAAAATGTACTTAACATCTTGCTGCTTAAAAAATAGGGGTTTTTGCATGTATACCCCTCTTTAAATTCATTTTTTGTAGAATTATCCCCTCTTATATCCACGATGGCGAAAATACTCTTATAATATTTACGAGTAGTGAAACAATGCTCCCGTGGTTAGTTCCCATGAGATAATTTAGTTAAGAAAAATCAATTAGCCACCATTAGGTCCATGTGAAATGTTCAAAATAAAGGCCTTGCATATATATATGCAAGGCCTTGCTTAAAAAAATATATGCAAGGCCTTGCTTAAAAAAATATATGCATTGCTTATATACACCCCTGCTATATTATGTTTTTGTTAAAATACCCCTATAAGAGTTCATATATTTCACATGGTGCCATCTAAATTATAGTTGCCCAGTGGCTAGAAGAACCTAGATGGTGGCCATGCGCTTAGCCATGAAGAGAACGGATTGTGTGATCCAATATACAAATGTCATGCTAATGGCAAAAATATCACATGCATCCAGTTTAATTATCATTATTTTTACATATAATTTACAAAATAACTATGCATGCACAGTTCTAATAATTTTGTGTTGCTTATGTGTGGTGTTGCAATTTGTCCACACAAGGGATCCTCGTCTCTCACACAGAAGATCTCATCCTTATTCCTTAGCCATCATGTTTTGGTGTGCTTAATTACATAAAGTTATCTAAAAATTATTTCGATTATTTTCAAATTTGTAATTAACTAGTTTGACGTATTAAATTTTTTATACATGCAAAATAAAAATAGTTATACTATTTTTTTCTTAATGGCAAACACGACAAATCATCATGAATGAAAAAAAAAAACAGAAAAATATAATATGCTGATCAATATTTATTTCCACAAAATAAAGTAAATATTAAAATGAATCAAATGCATTTATTAGAAATCTTCATATATAATAATTCTATAATGCAGGAACGCGTGATTCACATATAATCAGATAAGCGAATCCCAACCGTCTCACGTTGCACGCAAGGAACACGTCTCTCCACGTAATTAGTAATGTGAGAGACAAAACTACTAATCACGTGGGGGAGACGTGTCCCACGGGCCAATGCACGCGTGGCATGAGATGATTTCTTTCTTCTTATGTTATTTACATTTTCATTTCAATAAATTATTTTTGAAAATGAGATAGATAAATCTTATTGAATGTTGAAAAAATTAATAAAATGATATAACATAAAAAAATAAACAGATGATCCATTCTCAAATATAAATAATACTCATTATAATTTTTTCTTCTTTTCAAATTAATACATGATTAGAGATAACCTAGAAAAAAATAAAGTCTCACTTTTATTTAAAATTAAGTTCAAATTTAAATTTTAAAATTTCACAATTGTCCATAAAAAAACAAAAAACCCTTTCTCCACTCCTAAAAGTCAAAACACCAATCCCTATCGTTCGGCGAAATCTCTCGCAGTCGCGGCACCTCCCGAAGAGAGAGGGAGAGAGAGGGAGAGAAGCGTAAAAAAATGGAGGTGATGACCCACTCGTCGAAGTTCCTCCTCCCGTCGATCCCCCGCAGCAGCAGCAGCAACGACGGGCCTCCCCCTCTCACGTACGCGCTCGTCGTCCTCAACCAGGGACTCCCCCGCTTCGCTCCGCTCCTCTGGAACCACGGTTCGTTAGGGTTTCCTTAATTGATTTGCTCATTCAGTTTTTGCGTGAGGTGTTTGAGCTTGAAATCGGATTTGTGTGTGTATGTGGAGCAGCACAGCTGCGTCTCTGCGCGGACGGAGGGGCGAACCGGGTGTACGATGAGATGCCGGGGATGTTTCCTAACGAGGATCCCCTCGACGTCCGTCACAGGTTCTTGATTTTCATCTTTAATTTTTGTTTTTTAATTGTATTGATTTTTGGTTTCTCCTGTTCAGTTTGTGATGTTTATCTGGTTTTTTGAGATCAAATGTGGATTTTTTGGATCATGACTTGGTTCCCTTTTTTGTATAATGTCAAGGACAATCCCACGTGATTTTTTTTTTGAAGGTGTATATGTCATGTAATTACTGTGTTTGAATATAAGCACATAACTTAGGAAATCATGGGAATGTAGAGATTTGTGTGTTACCTATGAGCGTGACTTAGTATCATTAGTAAGTTCATCTGGTATCATTCGTAAGTTTATTTAAGGGGTGGGGGAGTTTGTTTTCTGATTTA
Organism: Acorus calamus; assembly: GCA_030737845.1. Lineage (NCBI taxonomy): Eukaryota > Viridiplantae > Streptophyta > Magnoliopsida > Acorales > Acoraceae > Acorus > Acorus calamus. The sequence continues at coordinate 3,969,699 of CM060862.1, forward strand.
ATTAACTTATTATTATCAAAACAATTGAATTTTGAAAATTCTGGAAAGAATTCTGTGCATTTGGTTTAGTGTGTCAAACAAAAAAAAAATTGCTATCCTTACTTCTATTGGACTTTCTATTATGGCAGTATTCATTTATGGTTATAACAAAATTATCAATATATCAATTGCCATTATATTGATATTTGATATTTGCATTTTTTTTCCCTCCAAGGTTCAAGCCAGATGTAATCAAAGGAGACATGGATTCTCTCAGACCTGAAGTACAAGAGTTCTATGTGAATTTGGTGCGTAATTACACTCTATAATTTGGTTTAAATGTTATCTTTGATAGGAGTTTCTTTCTTCTTATAGTTAAATTATTGCAATTCCCAATATCCTCACTGCAATAGGTGAATGTTTGCCTTTCACTTAAAATTTGAGACGGTTCTTGATAGCATCTGTTTCATTTTCATAAAATCAGGAGTTGCTTGTCATGATATCCAAATAATGTTCAATTGTTCATATTCTTATTCAGAAATTATCTACCCAATATTGAAGTGTTTATGTTATGAGTATATTACTGATATGTTCTATGTTATGAGTTTCTGAACTCAGTTGCTACTCTAGTGACTTCTTTGGGAAAATAATTGGAGTCTACCACCAAGAATTTTTAATGATCAGGGGTGAACCCCGAACATTATGCTAGTGGGTGAGACATCTGCCAACCAAAAAGGAAAACAAAAAAAGGAAAGATCCAAAGAGATCAGATAAGAAAAGAAGAAAACTATCTGACAACTTGTTTCCCTTCCCTGGTGAACTCCACTGAAGAGGCTCCAATACAGCTGTAGCCCCAATCTCGGATGAATCGTGACATATTCCCACAGATTTTCGAATACAGAGACAATCCTTTGTAGATGGTGTCAGTGTGTCATTCTTAGTCTGCCAAATACACCAACAGCAAGCATGCACTATGAGCTGATAAGAAACCTTAATTACTAGGCTGCCCTCCTTTTTCAGCCTTCTTCCTCTCTTGCAGATTTCTCCAATACATTTTGTTTATCACTCATGTTAACTGCCCTGCCAAGTCTCATCCGAAGCTGCTTAGATAATGTGCAGGTTACAATGAGATTATAAACTGAGTCCTCCTTTAAATTACATAAAACACAAGTGATGTCACAATTCAACATCAACTTGGCTCTATAAACCTTTGTTAGCAGTCTTTACTGATGGAAACACACATACATGCCTGAACTTTTTGAGACATTTTAGATCCCCCATTTGTTTAGGTCTGTGAGCTGTACAGGTGGGGGAGTGGGGAATCTTTCATCAGCCAGTCGTAATACTTCACAGAAAAACCCTCCTTTGGGTTGGGAACCATAAAACACACTAAGCACTGGAAAATATCACCTCAACATCCAGAAGACAGAATCATAGACTGAAAATCTTGCATATCCAAGTTAGGCTCCGTTTGGCGGAGCGGTTCGGCAGCATTAGCCCTGGTGGGCCCCGGCGGACGTGAACGGGCAGACAAACAGGTTTTCGTAGCTCGTGTCAAGCACCCGTAGTCACCTTGTCGTATGTGTGTTTACGTGCGATCCTTTGATGCCACAAAACATCGCTTTGCCCCACCGCCCGTCTCCCGTGTTGAGCAACCACGGACGCAAATGCGCCTCCGCCAAACGGACCCTTAGTCAGGTTTCTGCTCAAGGTTGGAGACCAAACCAACTCATTGTTAACCATGTCTATGAATTATCTCACCTAGTCCTTTCTGTTGGTGGACAAATTATATAATCTGGGAACATTTTCCTCGAAGGCTCCTCCAAACACCATCTGTCATGCCAGAACCATGTAGTACAGTAATAGCTCCAGTCCAACTTGACATTTGAACGCCATAGAAATTTGGACCACAAAGCCCACAATTTCTTCCCAAACACAAGATAGTTTGTAGGAGAAGGAAGAAGCTAGCTCAAACTGTTGACTGTGTTTCCATCAGCCAGTCATAGCATGACTAACAATATAAATTACTAAAGGTACCGGATGAGAACATACCACAGATATGTTTTCCCAATGCTTTGCACTTACTATTTATGTACACGAAAGTTTGTGCCGCATGTTTCCATGTCTAATCCAGTATTTTAAAAAAGTTTCTATTGGTCATTTTTGAGTGCTGATGCTCAAATTAAAACTCTCGCGTGATTGTGAATATGTTACAATGCTTTTTGTAGTTGAATTCCTTAGGACCTCTAAAATCCACCTTGGCCTTTATAGAGGTCAGATGACACCTCAGTTTTGTAACTTTGTTGCCCTGCATTTCAGCAATCAGTTTAACTGCTTTTCTAGGAAGAATAATTTTTTCCCACTTTGACATGCATCAGGGAACACAGATAGTGGATGAATCATATGATCAGGACACAACTGACTTACATAAGTGTATAGCTTTTATCCGTGACAGCACACCAGAGCTGGATAAGTCTAATGTAAGTCTCATATTACTCATCCTCTTGACTTATTCTCTGCATCTCATGTTTGTTATGTATCTCATTTTATTTGTTCTTAACATTCAATTTTAGTATTTATTTAAATTCTCAGTGTATATTGCAACATGATTTTATCAATTTTGACACCTCATTGATGCTATAAAAATAATTGAATTTGTAGTGTGTTATTTGGTCGAAGATCAAGTCTTTATTCACAGAAACTGTCATAAGTTGGGATGAATGTTTTTTTTTATCAGTGCGAAAGAACTGCAATGCTCCTGCAACGATTGTCTTTTAAAGAATTCAAGGAATAAATTACTGTAATTGAATGCTCATTTTAGTAAGAAAAATAAGTGACAAATAGGCATTCCCAGGAACCAAGAGAAACATGTGGCATCAATTAGCCAGTGCTGTATATAACACACACAGGTTCAAATTAAAGTTGGATGGTTGACGAGTTGAATTTTCAACTAAGAGGTATTGGATTTTTAACTGTTCTACCCAGCAACAGAAATGTAATAAAAAAATCCCTCAGAAACCAGAAGGAAAATTCTAATCTAGGAAAGATGATGTCATTTGCCATATTATGAAATGACATGCGTTGCCATGTGACATGTGTGTGGAGAACAACATATCAGTGTTTCAACATCTGAAAAATGTAAATTAATTTGAGAGTGATGGTTAAAATTTAAAGAAGTGTGAGCTTCAAAAGTGTTGGTTTCAAAAGATGGATTGTCTAATGCTTTTTCACCGGGAGAACTTATCGGATTGTTGCGGGTGGAACAAACAAGGCGCGGCACGCTTTGGAAGAAGCGATCTGATGTTTACTGGATTTGCTAGTTTTGATATCTAAATATCAATAAACATGTTTGATTTAATGATTGTTATGATTGTTAATTTCCTTTTATGCCATAGCTTTGTGGATAATATTGTATTGCAGTTATGCATTCTTGTTGTGGGAGCTCTTGGAGGAAGATTTGATCATGAAATCGGAAATCTCAATGTCCTCCATCGATTCTCAAATTTACAAATAGTTCTTTTATCAGATGATTGCTTGATATATCTTCTCCCCAAGTCACACATTCATGAAATCCATATAGTGCCATCGGTTGAAGGCCCACACTGTGGACTCATTCCCATCGGTGCTCCATCTCTAAGCACCACTACCACTGGCCTGCAATGGGATCTCAGTAAGTATTTTCAATTGTTTCAGTGCTTGACAATCTTTAATTCACTTTGCTCCTGGTTTTCACATTGTAAATCGCACTCGAATTTTATTTGGGTTTGAGCAGATACTAGATTGAGATAACCAGGCACTGATTAATTGATTTTTCAATTTATACCACCTTTCATTTGTTCTTTAGTCACTTATCTGCATAGCTCAAAGTGTGGCCGCACGTACCGGTATGTGCGGCCGCACGTGCTGATGTGCCCCCCTCGGCGCACATCAACACCTTTATACTGCCCAAGAGCAGTTCAAGTGCGGCCATGTGCAGTCAGACGTTCGAACCCAGTTCGAACGAGAATCAAACGGCCTTTCAGGTGTTCGAACCCAGTTTGAACGGGATTCGAACGGCCTTTAGGCGTTTGAACCTAGTTTGAACGGAATTCAAACGGCCCTTACGTGTTCGAACCCAGTTCAAACGGAATTCATACGGTCCTTTGGCATTCGAATTCCGTTCGAACGAGGTTCAAACGCCCATATACAAAAAAAATATATATATATATATATACAATGTGCTACCGCATGTACCGTACATGCGGCCGCATGTACTATATGGGGACCCCACCGCATATGGGTCTTTTTTAAACTATGCTTATCTGCTATTTCCATGTGTGTCATTAGATTTCTATTGTAAGAGTACCCTACTCTAATGCCTTGGACACCTCCCCCCCCCCCACCCCCAATCCCCTTGTTAAGAATTTTTGGCCCACAAATTTCACTTGTATCTAGAAACATAGTCTTGTTATATAACTACTTTTATCTTTGGCTGATCCATATATAATTTGTACATATTTTTTAATACTTTTTTTATCCATAAGTGTAATGATTGATAAAAAAATGTTATGAATCCCAATTCATTTCTGAGGTAGACTAGTTATAATATTGTTTGATGATCAAAAATGGTATCACAACAATGGAGATATTCTTAACATATTTTTTTGTCAGATGGTATATTAGATAGAATATCATTTCAGTTTAATACAATGATTTCACTGGCAACTGTAAAATGGGTTGTAGAGCCAGCATGATCCTTTTCTTGTCCTTTTGAGTTTGCACCATATTATAGATACCATTTTGATGCATTTTCCTACTGCTATTTCCAGTCAGAAGTCATACTGGAGTCAATGAAATTGAGTTTCCTGATATTTGTATACCAACTACCAAGTAATTCATTTTTGTAAGTGATATCTTGTCAGAGTACAAAAAAACTGCTGGAAAAGTTTGATCATCTCTGTTTTTAACATCATTTCTTGCAAATGTCGAATACTGGTGATCTGATACTTGACATCTCTCAAAACTTATGAAATCCAGCTAACACGGAGATGAGATTCGGAGGACTGATCAGCACTTCAAACATCGTTCGCGAGGACAAAATCACCGTTCACTCGGATTCTGACCTTCTCTGGACAATTTCAATTCGGAAATCGACATGAATACAAACAGAATCAGATTGCTTTCATTGGCTATAAAACCATTGCTAAAATTATAACACATCGAGGAAAATACACAGGTGGTTTCACATTTAGCTGTTGCCAATTTTAAGTGACTGGTTCAATTGAAACATTGTATCTATATCTATATTTCATTTTAACTGGATAGTGTATTCAATTTTTTCCTTCGAAATAATATATGCAGCCCCTTATTTTTTTTAAATAAAAATTGTTCAAGCATATGTTTGATTATTTGGACTAAAAGATCTGTCAATAACATTGTATTCCATTTCTCTTATTTTATGTTCTTTGTTTCTTGTAGCACCTTTCATAGTATAGTCAAAATGAGGTATGTTCTTTATCATCCCACCCGGCTGTGGCCTAGTGGCTGAGGACACCATTCCCCTCTGGAGAGACCCGGTTTCAAGCTCTGTTGACTGTCTGGAAATGTTTAAAAAGTCTTATAGGTATTAGCCCATGATTAGTTTGTGGATCCATGTTGACCCAGTCTGTATTAGTAAAAAAATAAAGTGATGAGGTATGATCTTTATCAAGGACATGGTCATCATTTGTGAATTGTGATAAGCTTCAGCATGTTCTATGACATACATGGAACATGGCATGTATATAGGGTCCTACTTGGACGTTTCATCTGCAAAGATGTTTTAAATGCTGTTATTGTGAGTAAAGGCATGATCTTTAACTGTTTTTTTGTTTTATATTTTTAATGTTGTATATTTCATATAAAGAAGTATGTAATTTTTATAATAATTAGAATAAATTCAATTGTTTTAAAAAATAAAAATATCCATGTTTTATTTAACAAGCATATATTTTTTTAGGAGCATGATAATTACCTAAATCATGCACATTTACTTTCTTCAAAAAATAGGAAAAATAATATTCTTCAAAAAATAAATATTATTTATATTTAAATGGATTCATTTTAAAGGGCTAATAAGATTTTAAAAAATCCGGTGCTTGAAGTTTGGAAATAGTTCTTGGGTGGCTCTATTTGAGCCTCTCTGATTTGTAAGTTTGACTTCTCTTTCAACAGTTTTATTGATGGTTTTTTTTAAATGTTAGACTCAACCTTTTTAAAGTTTAAAATATATGTTTTTAGTTTTTTAAAATAATAAACATATGTTTCACTAAATTTTGGACTGTGAAAAGAATAAAGTGTAATAAAACATACTTTTAATCCTGATAAATACACGTGAAACACATTTAATAAAATCTACTAAAGTGCGTACAAACACGTTTGAAAAATAAATACATTTTCTGCGATTTTAAAAAATAACATTTTTATACTAAACACTGAAAATAATATTTTAATTAAATCTGTTTTTTAAATGCATTTAAATTTTCTATTTAATTAAAAATAAAACAACCCCCACATCCTGTTACCAAACGCCGTTTAAAGTTGAGTTTGATTCCAAACCTGTGCCTATAGTATATAGTTCTTCAAATAATAATAATAAATAATAAACTCATATGAACAAGCATCCCCCGCCACCAAAGTCAAACTCTTCCACCCCTCCCGGAGGAGATATTCAAATACACGTGTAAACCGAATGAGTCATAAACAGTGATCCGTAGCCGTTAGATGGCTAATCCAACGGCTCTCCCTCTCCGACTAGCCTTCACCGCCTTCGCTCTCTCCTCCCTCACCATCTACTCCTCCTCCTCCTCCTCTCTCTCCCCTTCGTCGTCCCTCACTCGTCGCCGCTCCATCTCCTCATCCTCCGCTTCATCCACAGCCGTCGATCTTCTGTCCCTCCTCGGCTCCAAGGAATCCGCGGCCGCCGTCAACGCCAGGGACGCCGACCGTATCAGGTCCTGCCTCCGCTTCCTCGTCCCCTTCCCCGCCCCCTCCCGCCGCCGTCGGGACATCCTCTCCGCCGATCCGACCGTCGACGGCGGAGAAGCCGACGACCTCGTATGGCGGCCGCCGTCGCCCGTCCTGGAGCTCGCCCGGATCGCCGTCGACTCCGGCGGAGATCCCGCCTCGATTCACCGAACCCTAGATCCGACGGTGATTCGGGCAAGTCGAGACCACATACACAGTTTCTCTGACCGATTTGCTCTTCTGAATAAATTAAATGACCGTTCTGTCCCGTCCAGGTGCCTGATGTGGAGGGATCGAAGGAGTGCAAGTGCGAGCTCACAAGGACTCCGTACGGGCGGCGATTTGTGAATAAGGTTCGGATTTTTAGCTTTCCGTAGAAGAATAGATGTGGGATAAAATGGAATATGAGTGAATAAATCCAAAAAAAATATGTTTGTTTGCATGTGATATAAGCTAAGCTGGCATTGATATTTCAGGTCCTTGTTATTCCAACCATTTTATTCCATAAGAAGCTCAATTACTTAATCGCATGTCATCATCTTTTATAAACGAAAATGACTAAAAACACAACCAGATTATATCATTGGTATAGTTATCTACTAGAATAGTTAGCTATCCCGTAATAACTTGTATGGCTGTCTAAATTGGGGCTTAGAGATCTTTGAAGTTTGTGTTGACTTGCTTTAGTTTTTAGTGTTTGAGTTGATGGTGATACAATGCAGGAGTTGAATTCGTACTTGGCCTTTTTGTTGAGATGATCGCCGAAAGGGGTCCCTTGGTGGGGTTGAATGTGTCATTGGATCGGTTTGACTTGTTTCATGGGCACATTTTCCTCGCTGCGAACACGGGGAGGCTCGGTATATTGTGAGTCTGATCAGATCTTTTGTCACTTCAATCGATTCTTCCATCTCTTCCGATAGCAAAGTCCAATGTCTTAATGAGAGGCTGACATTTATCCTAGATTATTCCAAAATTTAAAATACATATTAGGCTCTTGTTGGAGATTGTCATACATTAACAGAATCCAGAGTAAATCTGTTCTTTAAGATATGTGGTGTTCAATGTTGAAGTATTTTATGGAACTCTAAACATTGCACCTTAGGTGGCATTTGGAGAGCTATTTATAAATAGCTTTCACTTAAAGCTGCTCTCTATCCATAACTGAAAGAATGATGATCCAGTGACCCAATCTGTGACTCAAAATTTAACAAAGCTCATTTTAAATCAATGAGAAGATAACACATCCTATCACTTTTGAATTGGTGAGTTATCATTTTCTCAATGATTTGGATCAAATTTTGGGTTGCTAAAAGCTCTGTGTTGAGCTTTTTAAGAAAGTTGTGATCATTTGGGTATATGAAAACACATTTTGTCCTAATTTGATCTCTAAATTCCCTACAAAAGCATAATCAATCAAAAGGCATTTCCAAACGCTATTCAAGAGAATTTACATAGAATTGAAATCAAATATGCTTAAGATAACAAAATTGCATTGGAAGGCATGTAAATAAACAATTTTTAACACAGTTGTTAAATGATTCGGATTAATTAATCTAATAGTATAAAAGATCTTAGGTCTTGAAATATTTACTCTTTATGAATTATAGTATATAGATTATGTCGTTGTTTAGACAATCTAATGGGCATACATTATTTTCAATAAGATGTGTTGGAGGAGTTCCAAGATTTCCACTGTGAAGGTTACCATTTTGGAAAAGAATTATAAAGCTGAATCTTGTTCGGATTGGTTATGTGCAGATTCCATGCCAAAGAATATCCAGCATATGAGAAGAAAGTTTTCCCTTTTAATATGGGTTATTGCCAGACAGGTTATAGAATTATCTCTTCAAGTTGTTGTAGCTAATTTGGACATTCAATTGTTGAGATTTCAAAGATTCACTTACTTGATGCTTTCCATTCTTGTTCAGTTAGTTTCATAAGCTCCTGTCAATTATAACTCATACCTAGGCGCTTATACCTAATGTAATGTCTTTATTGCATCATAGCATGTGTTCATACTGCTCTATTGTTCTTTTTTTTTTTTCTCAGGATCCAATGTTACATATGATGACTCAATGAACCTTCGGAATATTCTATGGCTGGCTCCATTGCCATCTATTGTCACGAAAGATTGGGTGGCACCCGGTAATTTCTAATCCAACTCTTGAGAATGAGTGCACAAATAATTGTGTACATGTTTGCTGATTTTCTTTAACTGGCCTTTTTATTTATCTGGTAGCACCAATATTTAGTCTAAGGGTGCGTTTGGAAACACGGTTTGAAAAGCAATTTTGAGCTGTTTTATACGCGATTTTTGAGGATGTAATGGTGATGACTGTTTTATGAAACACATATTTCGAGGCACAATCCTTTGACAAAATCTAGTGATGCATGTAAGCTGACTTGTTTGGTAACAGCTTTTAGCTTTTAAAAAGTTAAAATCCCATGTTCTTTTTTGCCAAACGCACCCTAAAAGTCTAAGTGATTTCTATTTATTAATTTTTTGACATGCAATTGTGGATATCATGTGGCATGCCTTCAGTGTTCTGGTCTAAGTGGATATGTTAGTTGAATTTCAGGTTGTACATGAGCTCCTTTTATGCTGTAAGGTTTATATTTTCAAGTGTTCATCCATTCTTATTGGCTATTGCCATATCATCATCATTTAAGCTTTAAGAAGATGGCACTTGTATGTCTCTTCTCCTGTTAGCACACAATGTTTATAAAATGGAAACATGGAATTGAGTCTCTGCATTTCGTTTCAATATGACTTCTTTATCACTCTGTAAATTAAATATGATTTATGTGATTACCTTTTTCAAATTAAAATATTCTAATTGCCAATATCCAGCGTATTTTAATGAAGCATATTTGGAAACCATCCTTGTTTGAATGCATGTAATAGTTGTTTGTTACCCTGTATATTGAACTGATACATTGTAAGTACAAATCTCCAATGAACCTATAATGACAAATTAACCAATCTCAAAATGATTTAAAAAAAAAACTCTTTAAATCAGATGATGATGGTGATGGTTGATTTCACTAAAGTAATTTGAAATTCATTCAGGAGTCTTGGTGGTCCTTGATGCTCGCCCAGACGGGATCATTTATAAAGATCTGGTTTCAGAATATGTGGACTATGTGAGGACCATCTATGAAGGTAAACTTGATAATTATTCTTGCCATTGTACAACATCTCACCAACTACTTCCCCATGAAATTAACCTTCGTTTATGTCGAAATGCTCAGATGATTTTGGGGAACATGTGGCCGATGTCAATTATTTGAATGTGGGTGATGATGATCCCGCAAACGAGGTATTTATATGCTGATCATGGTGTTGTGATTTAATTTGTGGGGCAAGAGAGATGCCACTTGTATACAAGGTTGTTTCTGTTCAGTTAGCAGGGAATTTTAGAGGCCTTATAGGAGGATTTGCATTTCAAGTAAGGCACCATTCTTTTGATAGGTGGTTGTTGCATGTGTGTTGCAGAGCCATAATTAGTGGTGATTCTTGTATTCATAACAGGAATGATTAGTTTAAAAGCTATAGTAGTTGTATGATATGGGTGTAACTGCTATTATTAATTTATTTTGAATGGAAATATGGGCTTCATTGAGTGTAATTGTCAGTGTTGTTTTGTAAGAGTGCATTGTTACACTTGGAACACTTCTAAAGTCATTTTTATAGACCACATGTCACCTAATGCAACATATGAAGTCACTTAAGGAGATATATTCTCACTTATACCAGTATATACTCTATTACTAAATATGTAAAAACTATGCATCTATTCATTCGAGTATATCTTCATTTTTTTGTAAGAGTGCTCTCAAAGTCATCATATGAGGGATGACAATAGGATAGGTTACATGTAAAACCCATCCCACCTAACCCTGCCCATATATATATTAGAACAAAACCTAACTCGTCCTAACATGATGAAGATGGGAAACATGTTTGAGTTTCAGTTCAAGTACAAAAACCCTCATTGTCTCGTCCAACCCATTTTATATTAAAGTACATAGTGAAAAATAATTCATATTATTTTTTACACAGAAAAATGAGTTTAAATTAAATTTTACCTTTAACTGGTCTTTCGCTGTCGAGAATTATCTCCTCTCTCCTTATGTTCCTCGCTATTTATTTATTTATTTTTTTGAAAAAAATGATAGGCATTCGGTCTTAAAAAATGAATGTCCAAAGTAGGGAAATAACAACAAACACCCACCAAGAGGATAAACGAGTAAAAGAGGTGTCTACAGGCCATTCTCGATAGAATAAAGAAAGATGCATACTAAGAACTACTACTCAACCCGAATTCATTCCCCAATTAAGGAAATCACCCTTGCTCCCGCACAGCATACACCCCCCCCCCCATCCTTGATTTGGTGTATAACTATCTCTCAAATATTATCAACGTAGATTGGAGTGTCTCAAAATAAAAGGTGATTGTGTGAGATCCATAGGCCCCAAAGAACGACTGGAATGAGCACATGCGAGAGTTTAGCCATTGTGCTTTTGTCCCCTGGAGTTTGGCGTCGCTAGTTTACAAATTTGTTTTGAATTTTCTTTATTTTTCTCTCACCTCTTTCAATGTTGAACTTCAAAATCTTCAATGAAATCATAATAGCAACATCTACCTAATTTTTTTTAAAATTAAATATAATATAACAAATGAATAAAAATCATAAATTTATAAATTAGCATGCAATTAACTATTTTGTATGAAAACAAAACTTTCCCATCACAATTCCTCACCCACCTATACATTCTACTAGGTTAGATGTAAACTATGTCATTACAGTACATACTCTACTAGTACAATGTACTTCATTAGGCCAGTTTATTCTCAAGAAAATACAAAATGGTTGGGGGTTGCAGTTGAGATTGCATGTGAGGTTAGATATATCATTTTCCAATGGAAAAATATCAATTTTGAAGAATAATATTAGAGACAATCCACAAAATTTTATTTTTTTTAAATAGTAAAACCTAACGAGTATATGTAAAATAATTTTGCATCTTTACTTTCTAACAAATTTATTAAAGTCCATATTATTTAAAACAAATATTTCTTTTCCTAATCTTATCTTAAAAATTAAAATAGATAATTACATTTTATAGATTTATATAACTTAGAACAATATAATTGTGTGGATTATAAAAATTAAAAGAAATCTTATCTAACTATCATATATATTATCCAATAAAATTGCTATTTATAAAATATAAAAAATCACAGGATTATTTGTTAGTTGAAATTAGATTTATTTTTATTTATATTCTATCATTCTATATATAATATGTTGTGTATATTTTTTTTAATTTTAAGAAAATAACATATTTGATAATCAATAATATATCTGTAGATGATATCTCAAAAGGTTATAATATGCATATATATATTAACACGTATCTGATGATTCTATATTGACAGGATTCGTGTAAACAAGGGTGCGTGTTTGAGGGGGGTGAAAATAGTGGCAGCCTCAAACGTTACTCAAAACACAAACCCAAATCAGCTGACCCGATCTCCACAGATCATCTCAATTAGGTCAATCGTCTGCTCTTCCCACCTCAGATTTCTTCATCTCCTTCTTCCGTTCACTGATCTAGGGTTTTATTAACATCTTCAATCGATTCATCGCTAACACAGATTCCCCACAGAGAGAGAGCCCTCCGGCGATGGCGGCCTCCGAAGAAAACAGCGCTCTCTTCCCGATCTTCATATTGACGATAATGGCGCTCCCTCTGGTACCCTACACCATCGTGAAGCTCTGTCGGGCCTTCTCCGAGAAGACGAAGCCGGTGCACTGCGGGTGCACGAAGTGTTCCCGCTCCGGGAAGTACCGCAGATCGATATTCAAGCGGGTGAGGCCCTATTGCTTGATGAGTTTTTTGTTCTTTGTGTAGTTTTAATTTTGATTTTTTTGTTGTTGCGTTGTTGCAGATCTCGAACTTCTCGACGTATAGTAATCTCACGATCGTGCTTCTTTGGATCGTCATGGTGTTCCTGGTTTATTACATTAAGCAGATCAGTCGGGAGGTAATTTTTAATGGTTTGAGGATCTTATGTTGAGTCATGTGATTTTGTGTTTGATGATGATATGATTCGGTTGAGACTGTTTGACTGGGGGGAGGGGGAAAAGGAGAGATAAATGAGGTTGTACTTGTGCGAATAGTTTTTCATTGTTTATACTGATGGTTGTTTTCGATTGTTGAATTTGGAATGGATTGCTGTTTTATGAGGGTTTCCTCGATTTTCAAAATGAAAGTTAGTTCTTTTGCAAAAAAAAAGAAAAAAGGATTGGAACTTTATATAAGTTAATATCGCTTCTTGAACAAAAAGGAGACCAGGGATATATGAAGAAAAAACAGAAGAGAAAAGGATGCCATTTTTTGGTAGTTGTTAGGAATCATAGTTGTCTGGGCGGCTAAGCAAGCCGCGAGCCTAGGCGGTGGCCAACCGCCTAGCTGCCTAGGCGGTGCTTAATTAAGATTTTATTATTTAAATTGATAATAATATTAAAGTTATTTATCTGTTTATCCATTCTTTAATTTTTCCAGGAATATTACTTAAAATAAAGAATGCTATTTATAAATAAAGAACACATGGATGTAATTTATTGGTGCATGTCCATTTCAACAAAATTAATATAATCTAACCCTAGTGCATTAAAGAATGAGAAAAGAGGGGAGAGATTATGAGATAAAAGTTCAGAAATTTTGAGAGAGAGGAGGGAGAGACAAAAAAAATCAATAAAGACTCACTTGGGACCAGGAGAATTCGCTGCACCGTTGGGTGGCAGGGTAGGTGATGTTTCAGTATTTCGATCGTGTTTTTTTTTTTAGGTTAGGCGAGAGATTAGGCGGACTAGGCGTGATTAAGGCGGGCTAGGCGTGATTGAGGGGCCCAGGCGGGCCCAGGCGCCCAGGCGCCCGCTTAATTAACATGTCATTAGGCGGGCGGTCGCCTAGGCTCATCTGGACCGCCTAGTCGCCTAGGCAGCGCCTAGGCGATGCCTAGACAACTATGTTAGGAATAGAATTTTGAATAGGGATTTGAAAAATTGCATAGCTGAAGTTGAGAGGCACACACGAGGATCAGATATTAAAAGTATAATAGTGTGCTTGCCGTTGGGATTATTTAACTGTCATTATTCATACATACACGGGTAGGTTCGGAAGAAACTATTGATGTGTGACGGGGTGCAATGGATGAAGTTATGGAAGGAATACCATATGCTGAATTTGGGTTCTGCTTCCTCCACCACCCCACGCAAGGTTTCCTGATTTGTGAGAGGGGAGTATAATGTGATTGGAAGAATGGGAGAAATTGGGTTCATCTGGGTTTTGTATCCTTTTTCTTGGAAATCTCTCAACTTTATGTTTGTTTTTCTGTTTTATTTTGTTGGTGGTAAGGCTTACGTCGTTCTCTATGTTTGTGAGTTTACCGCTGTTATCTAATATGAACAGGTAGTGTGCTCCCTATTTTCTTATTTTAAATATAAAAAAAATTAGATCTGGTTGGATGGAGTGAATGTGTGCTTCAGGGTTGTTGTGTGATAGAAGAGTACCAGAGAAACTGCAAGGAAATTTTATGAGGCTCCACTAGGCCCGTAATGTTGCGTGGAAACCTATAAAAACTTGGATGGAGTAGTTAGGGAGGATATGGACACAAGCTTACTCTGAGAAACTGTGATGTAAAAATATGGTAAACAGTTAGTTAAGGAGGCCTAGAAAGTCGGTATATAGGGAGTATATGAAAGACACAAGCTTACTTTGGGAATGACTTTAGACGTGAAATTATGGGTATAAAAATTATTCTCACTTTTGTTTGTCTTTTTTTGCTACTTTTCAGAGCCAACCATTTGAGCCTTTTGGTATCCTTGGGCTTGAACCCGGGGCTTCAGAATCAGAAATAAAGAAAGCATATCGTAGACTTTCAATTCTGTACCATCCTGATAAAAATCCTGATCCAGGTTTGATGTCTTCAAAACTATGTTTTCCTTTTTTTTGTTTTTTGACAAAAAACTATATATTTAATTATTTGTTTCTTATATTTGTTTTGATTTTCATGCATCTTTCAGAGGCCCACAATTACTTTGTGGAATTTATATCTAAGGCATATCAGGCTCTAACTGATCCAATATCACGTGAGAACTTTGAGAAGTATGGACACCTGATGGCAGACAGGTATTATAGTTCCCGTGGCAGAATATTGTGCTTGTGTCCATTTTTTTTTCTGTAGCAGTTCTTTTCTCTGACTTGTAGGCACTTAAAACTGAACATGTCGAATGTGGACTAAATGCAGGGATTTCAAATGGGAATTGCGCTACCTCAGTTCTTATTGAATATTGATGGGGCATCTGGTGGAATACTTTTGCTTGGAATTGTTGGTGTCTGTATACTTCTGCCTTTAATGGTAGCAGTCGTTTATCTCTCAAGGTCATCAAAGTATACGGGAAACTATGTCATGCACCAAACTTTGTCCAATTATTATTACTTCATGAAACCATCATTGGCTCCAAGGTATTGATACCCTCCGTGGGGTTTTTATTTTTAATTTTATTGCCTTCTTATGTTCAAGAAATTGGATCTACTTGTTCATCAATTGATTCCTTATGTGCTAACATGCCTTTTTTTGGGTGTGCAATATCAAATACAGTTATTGGAAATATGTTTGTTATATAATGTATAAATGCATATTTGTATTTATGTAGATTGTATACGTATGAAGCTTTAACTTTGGAGGAAATTTGTTATGCAGAATGCTCATCTCATTAGAGCAGGGCTGAAATGGAAGACTTTAGTTGTCTCATATTTTTTTATTTAATAGTATCTGACCACCCCTTCACAATGCAGCAAAGTTATGGATGTCTTCATTAAGGCTGCAGAATACATGGAAATTCCTGTTCGCAGAAGTGATAATGAGCCTCTTCAAAAACTGTTCATGGTAGTTCGCAGTGAATTAAACTTGGATCTTAAAAACATCAAGCAAGAGCAGGCAAAGTTCTGGAAGCAGCACCCATGTTTAGTTAAGGTACTTCAGATTCTTTAACATGACCAGGAAATTTCTCAATGTTTTTGTTTGTTTGATTATATCAAAATTCTTGCAATTTTTTTTTGAAAATCGGTGCCCCCCGGCATTTGATCCCTTGACCTCCTTATTGGATGGGGGGGTGCTAACCGGCTAACCCCAAGCTCGGTTTGCCAAAATTCTTGCAATTGATCTGCTGTTTCATTGATGTGCAGACAGAACTGTTGATCCAGGCACAGTTAACTCGTGAATCTGCGACTCTACCTCCAGTCCTTCAAAGTGATTTTAAGCATGTGCTTGAACTTGCACCTCGCCTTCTTGAAGAATTGATGAAGGTTTTCTTTTTTCTTTTTCCTTTTTTGTGAGGAAAAGGTTGTTTTTACATCCATTTTCATATTTGCTTGAGCTGATATTATGTGCTGAAAAAAGTTTCCTCATCCTTGAAAGTTGGTTATTTCTTTTAAGTATATGTGTTCTTTAAATGATGTAGCACCACTTTAATTCTTTGCTGTGCCTTTTTTTTGCATATAGATGTAATTTGCATTAGTGTTACTCCTAAATAGTAGTACTTAGAGCTTGAGGTATTTCAGGTCATTTGTTAGTCTGAGATTCTAAATATGTTCATTGATGGAGACTTTGAAGGATGTGATTGTTAATACACAGGTTTTTTATATTGTAGGATTTAAGGTGGATGTTGTTAAAAGAATATTTATGTATTTTTAGGTTATTCAATTTAGAAACAGTCTAGGCATGTATATCATGTTGAGCAAAATCCAAATATCATCTGATAATATTAAGTAATCAGCTTTATCAGAAGCATTGTTGTAGTATCAGGACACTGGAATACTCAGAATGGGTATTGATTAATTGAGGGTTCAACTTGACCATGGTTATCATCGCACGGTGGTCCCCGGAGATAGACAGAAGATGCTGTCTTTGTAGAAATGGGGATGAGTCGGTGGTTCATCTCTTTCTTTTCTGCCCGATGGTTCAAGAGGTGTGGAGAAGAATGGCAGCGACTGGGGTGCAGGGGATTCCTTTCTTTCCTTGGGTGAACTTTGGATGGCGGGGAAGAGATTAAGGACCCCAGGTGATCGGAGTGTTTGGGCGAAGTATTCCCAGATATTGATTTCAACGATGGTTTGGTCGGTTTGGTTGATGCGGAATCATTTGGTCTTCCGTGGGAGTAACCCCTATGCCGAGAACGTTTGGGATTTGGTGGTGAGATTTGTCACTGATTGGGGTACTTGTGTGGGGGCTCGGTCGGTGGCATTGGTGGATGGGAGTTTCATTATTCGCGAGTAGTTTCTTTGAGCCTTTTGAGGGACTCCGGTCACGCTCGAAGTAGTTTCTCTTTACTTAGGGTGTGCATTTGAGTGGGTTCTTGTTTTGCTGTAATTTCCCTTTGGGCTTCCGCCCCGATTTATAAAATTGAGGGCAACAAGCCTACCATTATCGTAAAAAAAACTTGGCCATGGTCAACTGGATGGAGTAAACCTTTTTTTTTTTTTTTGGGGGGGGGGGGGGGGGGGAGATCGAAAATTTATTGGTTGGTGCTTTCCTGTTTGTTTGGTTTGTCTGCATATCTATCTACTCATTGCATATCTATCATCTTTCTTATACTTTTTATTTGCTTGAATAAAGATGACTGCATATCTATCTACTCAGTTCTGGCAGTCTAACATGTATTGTGCACTTTTGGAGAGAACTCCTCTGGCTAGTACAGATTTTGATAATAGTCAAATTTTACTTGGTGACAGAAATGGTAGGATTGGTTTTTCATATCTTCAGAGTTGTTTGGTCATGAATTATTCTATATATTGATGTGCTTTAATTTTTCATGTGGTAGATCAATGGATTGGATTAAGATTTGGGTATGAGATTCAAGTCAAGTTGATGTAGGACAGATTATGCAGATGGGACTATCAAAAGTGGTCCACCAAATAAATTCAAATCAATGGTCACGATCTCGGAATCGCATGAAATTTGACATGGTGAAATATATCGAGGAGATCTTCTGGATTAGTTGTTATACAACTAACAATTCGTATTTTTCAAAAATTCATTTATTTAGGGCTTTAAATTAGAGATTTTACTATTTTTAGTAAGTTTTAGATTTGTGATATCTCAATCATAACAGATCGGAATTGATTTCTATCAATTCCCATGATCATTTAGGATCTCATAGAATCTGAAAAAAAATTTCTAGTTGACTAACGCAGCGAAAAACTAGATAAAGAGATCCAATCAGCGTTGAGATCTCATAAACACCTTGAATCCACAAGGAACCCTTGAATCCACAAGGAAGAAGCCTCAAAACAGAGGAAAATTCAAAATATTATTGATAAAAACTGAAAACCCTAAATTACAAGTCTGCTATTTATACTAATAGCATAAAATAAAAAATTACTAAAAATAGTAAAATCCGAAAACTAATTTTCCAGATTCTATGAGATCCTAAATGATCATGGGAATTGATAGAAATCAATTCCGATCTGTTATGATTGAGATATCACAAATCTAAAACTTACTAAAAATAGTAAAATCTCTAATTTAAAGCCCTAAATAAATGAATTTTCAAAAAATACGAATTGTTAGTTGTATAACAACTAATCCAGAAGATCTCCTCGATATATTTCACCATGTCAAATTTCATGCGATTCCGAGATCGTGACCATTGATTTGAATTTATTTGGTGGACACTTTTGATAGTCCCATCTGCATAATCTGTCCTACATCAGACTCCTCTTCTTCAAAAGAACTCGTCCTCGAGTTCTTCCGCTCTTCAATTGATGTTTCTTTGTATTTCACCCTTGGCAAGAGAAGAGACGTTTTCTTGACTTCAAATTTCTTCTCAATAAAATCGATCATGTAAAAAATTGAATGCACCTCGATTTGTAGCCCAAATTTCTTCACCGTAGCAGCAAATTCTTCATTGTTATCATTGTTGATGATGACATCCAAAACACTCTTGTTGATATCCTGTAGCACGAGCTTCTGTAGGGGCTCTTTCATCTTGGGGGTCACCGATATGGACCGTGCAAACAACTCTTCTTGTTCTCCTCCAATGACATATATAGAATCATTAGAAAAAACAACATCCTCTGTTTCTTTATTGCTCATGTCCTCATCGATCTCTGGTTCAACAATGAGGTTGACCCGCTCTCCTTCTTCTTCTGCAAACTCAGCACCATCATATATATCATCGTCGGCGGTTGTGTTGTTACTTTTGTCCTCATCAATATCTGATTCAACCAGATGTTGATCATAGGGTGCCATCTTCAGACTCTTCTGAATTTTTGAAGGACTTTCTTTGGTCACCTCCATCGATCTATCAACCATAACCTGCACGCTTGATCTCTCTAATTGTGATTCCACCATTGCGGTTTGGCGACAATTTTGATACAATGGGGGCACATATCGTTCGTAATTTAATGGTAGAAATTGATCCATGAGGAGTTGTTTCATCTTCCTCCACGTACGAACTAGTGCCTTTCCTCGCCTTTGTCGGGTTCTCTGAAGTTGGTCACACCAAGCGGCGGCCCCGCTCTTCAATCGAAAAGCCACCAATTTGACCATCTTTTCTTCGGGAACCTCCATTATCTCAAAGAATCTTTCGACCTCCGAGATCCAATCGAGAAAATCCTCGATCTGCATATTACCATTGAAATACGGAATATCCGTCTTCAATCGGTAATCATTGTATTTCATACGCCGCCTCCCCGGTTGATATCCATGAAGTCCATCATCTTCATCATCCGAATCTTCCTTATCATCAGGTTGATAACGAGTGGGACGTTGAACGGTGTTTTGAGTAATAGGTCGGCCTTGGGCGACTCCCTCGGCGCGTCTCCTATCACCTTCAGGACGTGTGTTATTGGCGTTGAGGTTCAGGCCAGCGATCATTATGCGGATCTCCTGCAGTTGTTCTTGTATCTGATCTCGTTGTTCCCGCATCTGATCACGTTGTTCCCCGACCGCCTTCCACAGATCCTCCAATCCACGACCAGCATCGCTAGATTGGTCGTCTCCCCCTCCGTTATTTGCCATCACAACAAGGCAAATCCTCTCTCTGATACCAACTAACGCAGCGAAAAACTAGATAAAGAGATCCAACCAGCGTTGAGATCTCATAAACACCTTGAATCCACAAGGAACCCTTGAATCAACAAGGAAGAAGCCTCAAAACAGAGGAAAATTCAAAATATTATTGATAAAAACTGAAAACCCTAAATTACAAGTCTGCTATTTATACTAATAGCATAAAATAAAAAATTACTACAAAATGTAAAATCCGAAAACTAATTTTCCAGATTCTATGAGATCCTAAATGATCATGGGAATTGATAGAAATCAATTCCGATCTGTTATGATTGAGATATCACAAATCTAAAACTTACTAAAAATAGTAAAATCTCTAATTTAAAGCCCTAAATAAATGAATTTTCGAAAAATACGAATTGTTAGTTGTATAACAACTAATCCAGAAGATCTCCTCGATATATTTCACCATGTCAAATTTCATGCGATTCCGAGATCGTGACCATTGATTTAAATTTATTTGGTGGACCACTTTTGATAGTCCCATCTGCATAATCTGTCCTACATCACAAGTATGCATGGTGTGGCCTACATAGCCATCAGATAGAAGCATTTAACTGCACTGGTTGTACTGACTTTGATTAATTGGTTTAGTTTTGTGATACTTGGATGTTGCTGATGCTTTGTTTCTTCTTCAACTAATTTGTGGGTGTAGTGAAAATCCCTTTGCCAACTCTTTGACGACTTTTTCTTAGGTTATTTGAGAAAGTTCTCTCGAATGAGATAGTCCAATTCACAATTGATACGAGTCCACTCTGCAATTTATGTGAATGTAGTCTCAATGTCTGAAAGAAATTTAACCATACGCTATGCTAGGTTGATTTGGTCTTGTAGCTTTTACCTGTCATGCTCACTCCTAATTCATGATAGTGTCACATATTCCCGTTTTATATATTCCAGTTAATTTGTGCTTTTATGGTTTAATCTATAATCATTTAAGTTTCCTTGTTGTGCTTGCAGATATCTATCGCTCCTCGGAGTCCTCATGGACATGGGTGGCTTAGGCCTGCGATAGGGATTGTGGAACTTTCACAAAGTATTATTCAGGTGTTTATTCCATTTTTTTTTTTAGTATTTGTTTCACCATGAGGTGACATAATATTGGATTAAGTTTGCATCTTTGTTATTCTAGGTTTACTTTTATTAGGCTCTTAAATTTTTTCATAGTGTAGCTTGGTTTCCTGAAATTGTTCACACATTCTATTACCAATCGGTTTCTCGGAAAAAAAAGAATGGAAAACTAGAAAACTGATTCTTCTTTAGTGGTTATTTCTTCACTTTTTTTTCTTTCTATTTTTGGTTCTTTGTGCCAATGGCCAATTGCATCCTACTATTCTCAAAATTTCATGGATTATCTTATTAGGGATAATTATTTTCCTCTTCTGTGAACTGTTAGCTCACGTAAATATGCATTGTTCATTTGTTATGCTTCTTTCGTGTATCTTGTCGATCCTTGTTTATAGATTTGAAATTC